>APFE030775812.1:0-74315 GCA_000404065.3 Pinus taeda
GAGTACTATCTCCACCCGGGGTGGAAGGGGTCTCGTTGACTTCATCGGCACAATGAGTATTATCTCCACATCATGTGGAAGGGGTCTCGCCATCTTCTTCAGCACAGGTACAGGTCCAGGGCAGGGGCAAGAGGCCCATGATTGATGAGGGTCCTTCAAGAGGTCAGGACACGGATATCATTGATGTTGATGCTAGCTCTCCTACCTCAGAGCTCAAGGAGATCATCTGAGAGCAAAGGGCCGAGAATGAGTCGCTGCACAAGAAATTGCAGATGGAAAAATGGGTGATCAACTACTTAGAGCAGCGCAACAAACAGTTGGAAGATGAGCATGAACTTTATGAGCAGCGGAAGATTCGTGAAGACCGGGAATTGGCCCGTAGGAGACCCGGTGATTTGACACCTATCGATCGGGAATCAATGCTCATTCGGGTGAAAACTCACTTGGAAAAGTTGTTGGCGAAAGCCAATAGAGACAAAGATTTGTTTTAACACATGAAAAATCATTATTGGGCCCGCATGCATGTGTGCAAAGCAAAAATGGAGACACTTAAAGGACGATTGGCCAAGGCACTAAAACGGAGGAAAAGGCCCGATCCACTCCAAATTTTGGCTGAAGCCACCTTGAAGGAGGATGGCACTCAATGATACACCCTCAGCTCAAAATTGAGAGAATTGGGAGCAATTTTGGTCAATTTTGAATTTTTTTTTGTCAAAAACAGGTTTTTGCCCTCAACGCGTAGCGCACTGCGCGCTACCCTGAAGATGGGGAGGTCCATTTTACAAAAGGTCAGCATTTTTGGATTTGCCATGAAAAAATACACCTGCTTAGCCACTGCCTAGACATTGCATCAGGTTTTGAGCCCCCAAAAGGTCAAAAAACATGCAAAAAATGACCTTCTGCCACTTTTTGGACACACAGGAAGCAGTCTTGGGAGATTGCATTTTTGGAGGGGTAAATGAGCACCAAATTGAGAAATTCCACTTGGGTTGGAAAGTAGACATCCAGCCCTTCCAACAAGCCCACTTGTGCCTCATTTGGATGCCGGTAAGTGCCCCAAAAGTGGGCCCAAAGGCGCGCTACGCGTAGAGAAATGGCGCGCTACGCATGAGGGAAAATTGCCAAATTTTCACCTACAACTCAGGAAAACGCAACATTTGACTAGTTTTGACTTTTGGAGGGATTTTTCATCCTCCTTGATGTAATTAATGCAATTTTATGTTGACATGACACTTATTTATCTCTTCTAGAAGATTCATTCATGAAAAGGCAAAACATTTAATGAATGAATTGGTTTCCTAGCTTATAGAGGCAAGTTGTTTTGACTACCTAGACTTTAGTCCTTTGTTTAGAATTGGTTGAAACAGCTCCTAAAATGATGAGCTCGACCCCTAGAGACAAGGAAATGTGTTAGTTTGCCTATATTATGTATCTTCTTAGTCATTTTGAGGGTTGGACTCTTGGGATAGTTTTGAGACTATATTGTACATATCTTATCAACATTTTTTGGCAAAGGAAAGACCAGGGTTTTGCAACACTATTTGGGATCCATGTGGCTCTATGTCTTGATGGTGTGTTTCTCTCAGTGCTTGTAAGTTGTGTATGTGCATCATTATCTCTATTGAATCTTCTCTTTTTAAGCAAATGAAGTGTTAAGGTAGAATCCATGAAATTACTATGCTCTGCCTTTAAATTTGTTTAATATTCTATGTTTTCTTCAGTTTAAGGAGAATCCTTGAGACCCCTTGGTCTCCTTAGCCTCTCACCGGTCTGATATATCCATCTCACCTGCTTTAAGGCATCAAAACAATCACCTATCTTGCCCCAAGTGGACCTCTGCAAAAACTGTGCCTCATCCCCGCACCCAAAATTGCCTTTCCCTTGAATTCAACAAAATTATTAAAACACAATTCTAAAATATTTGTACTTCATACCTAGCCTAAAATCAGTCATCAATTCGGTCATCTCGAGCCATTTCGATTATCTTTTGCCTAGTTTGACCCAGAGAGAGCCCTCTCCTATCCTCGTAGGGCTAGCTACGAGGTTGAGCATGGTTTGATGTGGCCTTGAGTCTTGCCTTATTTCAGCCTAAGGCAGATTTGAGTGCTAACATGTTCCACCATGCTATCCTATATGCTCAGAGAGCTTCAGGAATTTTCAAAGACTAATCCCAATATTGGCTTCCTATAGTCTTTGTCAAGATATTTTCCAATACCTTGTTTGTACTTTCTACCTGCCCATTCGCCTGGGGGTGGTATGGAGATGTCACCCTCTGTTTTACTCTGTATTTCTGCATACGCTTTGCTATCATGTTGGATGTGAACTGTGCCCCTCCATCTGAAACAATCTCCCTTGGAGTACAATACCGAGCAAAAATATCTTCAAAAAGAAAATCTGAAACCACTTGTTTTGTTGCTTTCACAACACATCTGGCTTCCACCCATTTAGTCACATAATCAGTGCAAACCAGAATGTGAACCTTTTGATGAGAAGGTGGGTTAAAAGGTCCAACGAAGTCAATTTTCTACATCTTAAAAGGCTTAAGGACTACTTGGGGTTGCAATGGCATTTCATCAAATATTCCAAGTTGCCCCATGCGTTGACAATTGTCACATCCTCGAACGTAATCTCGAGCATCCCGAAAAATAAAAGGCCAATAATATCTCATTTGCAACACCTTGTGGCATGTTCTTTTATCTACAAAATGCCCTCAACAAGGGCCATCATGGGCAGCCTTCAATATCTCATAAATGTCATCCTCAAATACGCAGCACTGAATCTTTTGATCAGCCCCTGTGTGAAAAAGGTATCCTGAAATCAATGAATATCGGGTTCTATGATGAATAATTCTTCGTCGGTCACTATATGACAAGTGACGAGGTACCTTCCCTGTAGCAAGATAGTTAGCAATATATGCATACCACGGAGTGTTAGCAGAGATTGCAAAAAGATGTTCATCTGGAAAACTATCTTCTATGGGTGTACTTTTAGCATTATTATCTAGTCTAGATGGAAAATCAGCAACCACATTATCCTTTCTTGGTTTATCTGCTATGGTGATGTCAAATTCTTGCAGTAACAGCAGTCATCTTGTAATATGACCAGGAGTAATGGGTTTATTCATCAGATACCTAATTGTTCCGTGATCATTGTGTACAAAGGTAGGATACCCAGTAATATAATGTCAGAACTTGTTGATGGCGTAGATGAGAGCAAGAAATTCTTTTTCAGTCACTATGTATTTTAACTCAGTAGGAGCCAAGTTCTTACTAACATAGTAAACTGCATATCGTACCTTGTCTACTTGTTATCCCAAAACTACCCCAACTGTTGTATTAGAGGCATCAGCATGGCTATGAAATGGTAATATCTAGTCCAACCCTCGAAGGATCAGAGCTCTATAGACAAGTTCCTTGATCTTCACAAAGGATGCATCACAGTCGCCTATCCACACAAAATCAGCATCTTTTGTCAGCAATTGAAAAAGTGGATGTGCTATCTTAGCAAAATTTTCTATAAAGCGCCTATAATAACCAGCACAACCTATAAAGTTACGTACCTGTGTGGGTTTTTTTGGTATTGGAAAGTGCAATATTACCTCTACCTTAGTTGGATCCATCCAAATTCTAGTAGCTGAAAGCAAATGTCCCAGAACTATTCCTTCCTCCATCATCATGTGGCACTTCACTGTACTCAAAGATACATGCATCTGTTTACACCTTTCAAGAACGTTCTCTAGATTTTCTAGCCCTTCTTCAAATGAGTCCCCATATGGAGTAAAATCGTCCATATAGATTTCAACATTGTCATCTACCAAATCACATAAAATCCCTAAAATTTCCCTTTGGAATGTTGCAGGTGCATTACAAAGACCAAATGGAAGGACCCGGTATGCGAAAGTTCCCCAAGGGCACGTGAAAGTGGTTTTATCCTAATCCTCAGGAGCTATCTAGATTTGGTTGTACCCACTAAACCCGTCCAGGAAGGAGAAGAACTTCTTCCCAATCAAAGTATCCAAGACTTGGTCAATCAACAGTGAAGGGAAATGGTCTTTCTATGTTGCCTTGTTTAATTCTCTATAATCTACGCATATCCACCATTTACCATTTTTCTTGGGAACAATCACCAACGGGGAAACCCATTGGCTATCCGAGATGGGGTAAATAAATCCTACATCCAATAGCTTTTGAAGTTCTTCCTTGACAATGTTTTTCAAAGTGGGACTCATTCTCCTCTAGGGTTGTCTCACAGGGCGACAATCCTCTTTGATGTATATATGATGGGTACATAGATTGGCAGGAATCCCCTTCATGTCTGTATATTCCCAGGCGAAGGCTTCTTTGTGATTTCGAAGAACATCTAGAAGTTGTTTTGTCTGGGATTCTGACAAATTTGGGTTAATATCAGGGTCTTTCCTGGCTCTATCTCTATAGAAATGTTGTCATAGGACATAGTTGTAGGCAGTTCTTAAAATCCATCTATTGTATAATGCCACGAATCAACTTAGATTATAATGTCTTCTGACTTTTCTAATGGTTTGACTATAGATCTATTTGCTAATTCCAACACAGTAGGTGTATGTTTTAGGTCTCAAAGACCCAATGTATGCATGGCCTCAGCAGTGATGACATTTATAGAAGCACCCAAATCTACCAGTACATTCGGAATTTCCACTCCATTAATTTGTACAGTTAGAATTGGGTTCCTTAGATCCCCATATTTCACAGGCATACTCTTTACCGACATTAAATCCGATAACTTTCCCATCACGTGAATAGTGATTCTGTCCCTTGATTTACTTCTAGGCTTTCTAGCAGAATATTCCCTAAGAGTTTTTGCATATATAGGTACATCCCTCATAGCTTGTAACAGGGGAATCTTAACAAATAGATTTTGTAACTCCCCTAACAAGATAAACTCAACTTGAGGGATCTGTTTACTCAAGGACAACCTTTCAGGATAGGGTGGTTCAACTCGGTTTTCTTGAGTAATTATTAGTTGAGGAGGTGTTTGATTGTTACTAGATTGGTTTTATTTTCTCTTCTAGTGTTTCTGGTTCTTTCAACTCATTGTCAACTTGTTCAATAATAATAGGTGAGGGTTGATCATATACTACCTGCTTGGATCTCAATTTCATCTCATAAAGTTCTGTAGTATAGATACTGTAGGAAGGCAAGTTGAGCGTGTCAGCTTGTTGAGCCCCTTTGTTGTTAGGATTCAGATTAGGTTGGATAGGAATTTGAGGGCGAATAGGTGGATTACCCGAAGGTATGTTAGAGGGCAACTGAAGTTGTTGTTGTGGTATCGATTGGGGAAACTCTCCAAGAGGATAGGCTCTACGCTAGCTCGGGGCCCATGGAGAATTCAAACTAGTTTAAGGAGCCCTTTGTTGCCAGGGTGGAAACTGATATTAAGGCCACACAGGTGAATAAGGCATGGACTGAGGACCCATATTAAAATTGTTAAAATATTGAGATGGATCCTGAAACATACCTTAATTTACGGTTGGTGGCCAAGGTTTCCATGGATTTTTGGATCCCATGAAGTATAGTTGATCCACCTCTTCGCCTTTCCCTTGAAAGACCGCCTTCAATCCTGGCAAGGAGAGGCATGAACTTGTTGCATGACTCAACTCGAAGATTGCACATTCTTCCATGGAGTTCAATGGACATTCTCTAGGTGGATGTTTCTCTCTGCACTTCAAGCAAAATATAGCCATAGTCTTTTCCAATTCCATATATTTCTATTTTACTTGTAGTGTGTCCATCTGTGCAGATAGGGTACTCAAGATATCAATCCTTAAGTTATCCAGCAGGTTTCCAATTTTTGCTTTTGTGACACCTCTGCCAAATACTTTTGTTAACCGAATTCCTTATTTATTCCTTTCAACTCCCTTCAAGCACTAGATGCATAGCTCACATATGGTATCGAAATCCTATTTTGATATATCTCCCTTTCCTACTATGTTTAATAGTTCCAGAGAGTCTTCTCGAAAAGCTTGGAGAAGGATAATTTTCAAAATGTCCGTATCCAAGTTAGAATGATCTGACCTCTATAGCGTGTACTTAAAATGTTCCATACAATCCTCCATATTCTCGTCTTCCTTCTACATGAACTTAAAAATATCTTCCTTAATATCCTGAGATTTGTTGTAATCTTAATACTTCTCCAAAAAAAGAGGTTTTTCATATCTTCCCATGTGGAGATAGTCTTTCCTCCTAGACCCATAAACCATCGCAAGGTTGTCCCTTTTAATGTAGCAGGGAATATTTTCAGTTTATGTTCATCGGTTATGTGATCATATCCCTGACACACAATATCAATTTCAAAAAGGAACGTGTCGGGGTCTTCAGAAGTCAGCCCATGAAAGCTAGGTAAAGTTACCAAAGGAATGGGCTTCGTTGGTGCACCAGTCCCAAGATCCCCAATTGGGAAGTCAATAGTAGAGGTTGTGGGTGCCATAAATATTCTCCAATAATCATTGGGAATTTTAGTAGGTTCTGTAGGGAATGATGGAGGGGGTCTTATCACGAAGGTTTGAGTTGCCTTAACAGCACTCCCCCCTATCTCGTGGTGAAAGGAATACCCTTACAACCCCTTCCTCCCTGCCACAATGCCTTAATTCCTCAAACCCCTTCCTTGAAACTTCTTCTTCCCTACTGGAATGGGTCGGTTCCTCAAATCTTATGCTTACAACTTCTTCTTCCTTTATTACCAGTAGTGGTACTCCTCCATCAAATACATTTTTGCATACTTTTTCTACTGCTAGAAGGGTTTGTTGTGTTAAATCAACAAGAGGTATTGTAGATAGCACTAGTTGTTCAACAGATTATCCCTCTGATTTCATTCGAGTCCTTTCCCCCACAATAGCACGTGATGATGCCTCTAATTTAGCTCTTGAGATGATTTGTTGGATGTAAGTGTTCCTTCCAAAATCCTGTCCTCCTTTCTTCTGAGCTTTTCCTCTGCCCCTTTTATTCAAATCTTTGTTCATGCAAATTTGTAAGAGATAAACATATAAATTAAACCACTATGCTCAGGACCTATAGCAGCGTGTCAAGAGACCATTCCCTCCCCAAGACGAGAGATTGGGTTTTAATATACAAGAAAAGAAAATGGATAAAAGGCAATCTAATGCTTAGGACCTAGAGAAGGGTGTCAAAGTACCATTCCCTCCCTAGGACGAGAGATCAGACAAGAAAAGAAAATGACTGAAAGGAAATCTAAGGCTTGGGACCTGGAGCAGGGTGTCAAAAGGAAATTCCCTCCCCAGGACGAGAGATCAGGTTTTAACAACTCAGAACAATCAACCAAAACAAAGCGACTTGGGCCCAAAAACGATAAAAAGCAATAGAAATTAAAATACTAAGCTCAGGACGAAGGGTCGCACTTCCCTCCCTAAGATTGGAGATTGATCCTTTGGTCAATGCAGATCATGTCTTGCACCTTGTTGACCTTCCCCGGCAATGGCGCCAAAATGTTGGTGTTGAGTGTGAATAAACTATTCCACCCCTTTCCACATTAATTTATCAATCTAGGTGCGTACATATTTCAAGGTAACGTGCAAGGTATATGCAGGGGCAAGGTTACAATCTATCATAAACCAAGGGTTCACAACTAAAGAATTAAAGAATCGTTGTAACCGTAATTAGAAATAAATCACAAAACATAAAGAGGCATTCATAGCAATTAATTAAAGGGTTGTAACAGAAATAAGAAATTAGTACACAACAAAAGAAACAACACACATAAAGAAAATATGCAACACTTGATCAGAAGAGTGGGCCTAGCTCTCTAATTAGGGATTTGTTAACTCACAGCTAAGAGAAGAATAGCAAACTTGCTCGCATTCAATTAATATATGAAGAAAGGTTACAATGTTTGTCTCTACCCGGCTAACCACTTGCACAGGAATGAAACCCCTTTTATACAAATACATGGGAAAGACATATTCCCCCAAATCTGAAAACTAATGCCCAAAAATATACAATTGTTAGAACAGCAACTAATTTTTTAGAGTGAAAGAACAATAAAGATCCGAAATAAGCCTGTGAGCAGCTGGGAGTTGGTTATGTTGTTGCAGCATTGTCGAACGGTTGTTGTAAATGCGGGACTGCTACTGCGAGTTGTGAATCCGATACCTGTTCACCAAAATCTATGGAAATAGTAAAGTTTATTAGTTCGCATACGCAAAACCCCGTGACCTTACTTCATCAATTAAATCTTCCAAGATACATTAGAGGGGAGGTTTACCTTGTAAGTTTATCACAATTAATGCATATCATTGGTGCAAAAAGGATGAAAGGATAGGTGAAAATGTAAGGAAAAGATAGGCAAATTTGGTGCCTAACAAATATCAAATTTAATTCATGAATTTGCGACACACAGATGATCCACAGTGGCATGGAAATTTATGTTCTTCAGGATCAAATTGATAGTCATATGTTAACTCCTCACTAGTTGCAACATTCTTCTTAGTAATTAGTACAATTCAACTCTCGTCGCCATCGATACTCATGATCCTTGCATAACATTTCGACATGCAAGAGTGGTTAATAAGGCATGAAACATTCCCCTTTTCTGTTGCATCCACAAAAACTTCGTCACTTATTTTAAAAAGCCTATAAAACTTGCCTTCTAACAATAAATACGTTCTTCAACCAAGGTTTTTATAGAATATCGTAGATAAAACCAGAAAACTATGTTTCTGTTATTTTCACAACTACAGTAACTTGCGTTAAAAACTAAGATACCCTAGGTTGCAGAAGAAAGGCATAGAAGAAACTTCAGGAGGATTGTTTAAATAAATACTTCATTCATCGCTAGATGGAAGGCCAAAAATGCCTTGACAATAGTCTTGTACCAAACAAGTTGTAGAGATATCCTAAAATCTATGAGTTGGATGGTAATCCGACCTTCAATTATTGCTACAACTCACTTTTTGGGCATTGTAATGTACCAAATAAAAAACAAAAAACAAAATTTATGGTTTCCCTTTGACAATTTCTTACCATTTTGTGTATACAAGATTTTTCCCAAGCCAACTATGCAATTTTTCCAAGTTTTCCTTTGGAAATCTTGCACAAACAATTGATATGTAAACTTTACAAGAAAAACCTTGCATGGAACCTGGAACTCGCTCTTATTTGCAAAGGAAAAAATTTAACTTTTTTTGCTGGAACAACTCTTTCTCATGACCAATAGGAAATTTCAATGGTTGGCCTTGTTTTTCTGAGCCATGTTTACCAGCAGCGTACATATGGACCAAACATAGCTTGGTTTATCTTTCAGCAAAGCTTATATCTCATCAATGATGACACATGCGTATAGTATCTTTAGGAGAAGTCTGATCTTGAAATAATTGGACATTCTGGTGATCAATAATTTGGTTTGAAGCTACTGAAAAGCCTACTTCAATTATATTCATCACTTCCTGGCACAATTTGGCAACCAAAAAGTTTGGCTTCCTTTCTGAAAATAAAATTTACAACGTTGGAGCCTAATGAGATTTAACCTCCATGGCTGATAAATTCGACTTTTATGAATTTACACCCTCCTTAATTGCCAAGAATATAAACTCAGTCCAAGGTAAATCTTTAGTTTTTCATATCAATTCGTTGCACTCAATTCAGGAATATGGCCAACCTTAAAGCGTTCTGATCAAAGACTATATGCAGCTTCAAGTGATTAGTATAGGGATGAATTCTGTCTGAGAAACTTGTACTTTGTATGAACTCATAATTTTGACCTTCCAAGGAAATTTCCAATCTTCTAGTTATAATGCACAAATCTGGTTATCAAACTGGTTCAATCCCTAAAGAAGGGAAGCTTCACAGCCTCAACACTGAAGGTACTTGGCCCCTTCTGGGAAGATTTTGGTATGGATGCCTCTGACTTACCAAAATTTGCAAAAGAAAAGAACACACCACAAATCTCAGTGAGGATCACGCCCAAGGAAATTAGGGACTTCTTCCTACCAAATAAAATATTCATGCCCAGAAATGTGATTAGGCTTGGTCATATCAAATAGTGATGATCATGTCTAGGAATGAGAGCACTCGGCCTCAATCACTGGAGAAACTCCTCTGCTCCAGCATAATCAATTCGACCTCTGACGTTTATGTGTAATAAACCTAATATGTAAGCAAAGTCTTCTTGGGAACCCGTCCTCATGTGGAAACTAACTCGAACTAAGTAGAATGTTGTAGATATTTAACAAAACTAGTCATGCATGCATGGGCCCATAGGTCTCAAGGGTTCAACATATGCTTTGATACCAAGTGTAGGGACCAACCCTACAATTTTTTTTTTATTTTTTTAAATACTAAAAATATAACCATAAGAAAATAGCATTGGGAACTCAAAAATTATTAAGAATTATATAAAATTTTCTTGAATTTCACTTCATTGAACATATCAACATCTAATTTACATATTATTAACTAAATCCATAATCAAGTCATACAAAATAATATTATAACAACATAGGTACCATTCACCAAAATACAAGATTCAAACTTGACTTGCCGCTACTTATCTTCTTTTGTTGTCAGTCGCCTCCACATGTGAATTTCCACATGCTTAATCCTAATGCAGTGACCCACCGGTTGACCTCCCAGCCTACTCCTTGGGTACTCTCCTTCCCCGTAGACCCCCGAGCTGCAATGGGGTTGTATAACGGAGGAATGTATTAGCTGGTAGAGGAGAGAACTCGTTGGCTCAAGAGTCCCCTCTCTAAAGTCCTCTACCTCACCAAACTCACTATAGCTCGTAGTCACTACTCTAACATAGTCTCATCCATCCAATAGTAGGGTAAATAAAAAGTCTCGCCTCCCATGGCCTACCCCTTCTTTTATAGGAGTCCTCATAGGTGACACTTGGCATTTCCTACATAATTAATTATTTTTTATAATTCAATAGTTTTATTATTCATCCATTGTTGGCTTGATGGGCCTTGACCTAGGTTCAACATTAATTAGCCAAGAAAATCCCTACACCACTGGCCCTTTTGGCATCAATCCACGGAGCACGCACTAAAGTCTCACCCAAAGCAGTATGGCAGGATGCATGAACCAAGTTTCTGCACCCTGAGATAGTTGTGATGTCGTTTTATACGCCTAACCCTTCCTTCGCGCAAACCAATAAGACTTTTAGGGATTATCAATGCACTTCAATTATTTGGCTTTGAAACCTTCGTGACGGTCTGCAATTGTCCTTTGCAAACCCTAAATAGGTAATTCAGATGCTTATGCGCCTTTGTAATTACTCTTAATTCTGAGTCTATCCAGATTAGCTTAAGTATTGGTTAACTTCAACATGTATTATGATTATCTTCGCGTAAACAAATAGTCTTGCTTGCGTTCATATGACAAAGTAAAACACAGATTCACGCATCAATACAACATTAAGTCATAAACCCAGTATTCAACATAACATAATCATATATATTCATAACAGAAGTAAAATAGCTCATACAGAGATATCTCTAGAATAATTCTCTTTATTGATGGTTCAGATCTCCAAAACAGAATCTAACTTCCCTGCACACACAGCTGCAGGGGTCCACGCACTCAGTTGCAGATTTCTATCCTAGGCCTATGTGTACTCAACTATAGAGCCTCCTTCCTATGCTAAGACTCTTTTCTCTTAGCTCTCACAGACCCATTACCTCAATCAATTGACAAAAAACTTACTAAGAACTGAACTGCCTTAGACTCTTCTAAGACTACCTTTTTATACATTCCCATGGTCCGTGGACCAATGGTGAATCTCATCAAGTAGACGCAAGATACCTAAAATAAGGGTGGAAACCCTTTTTGACTGTTTACATCTTCACACTCTATGACAAAAAAATGTGGAGACTTTACATTCTTTATACAAAACTTGGGCCTTTAGCCCCAAAACTTGGGCTTTTAACCCCAAAATTGACCCTAGGGGACCCATTCCCAACAAGCCTCCAACACAAATATGGTGACTCGCACTGAGTCATTCGGCCAATGCGGAGATCTTGTCACGAAGACCTCCCAGCTCCACCTGTACTACTACAACCTGGTGGTATACTCTGTCGCTGCCTACTTAGCCTGCTCGATTAACTGCTCCATCGTTGGTCTTGTGCTATCTACCTATATTTTCTATTGTGTCACCTGCAAACTGACCAATTTTCCTTCAATGGAGGTTGTGAGCACATAGGCTTCCTCTATCCAAGGCCCCAATCTAGCCTTTAGTACTACCTCCTTGCGCTAAGATGTGTCCACATGTTCCTTTAGTGCCTTCACTTCTTGTAGCTTCACCAACCTCTGCGTGATGGTGATGGTACACACCATCGCATTGACCTCGTCTTACCTCTGTTGTAGCTCTTGTGCCTCGGTTTCTAGCCTTTGCAGGTTGGGATCTTCCTGCAGACTGATAACTACTTCGAGCACATGTTCGAAGAGCACAGTGCAATCCTTCACTAAGGTATCAACAGCTGCAATGACATCTTTGACAATGGTCTCGTGCTTCTCTCTGAATTTTGGTGGAGTTGAAGGTTGGGCCCTCAACTCAAGTTCTATGATCTTAAGGTTTAGTTCAAATTGAACCTTAGCTAGCTCTATTCGTCCCTCACGCACACCTGTAGTGAGCTTTTGGATTCTTGCATCAACTGGCGCATCTTCTAGGATCTTCAGCTATGGAATAGTTTGGCATGCCTCAGCCACCACAGCTATTGTGCACTCATTCTTTTTTGTGACCTTCTTAATAAGATCAATCGTGGACGTTTTTCTATGAACATCTAGGCATTTTTCACCTTTTTCTCATTGATAACATTCAATGCACATTGATCCCGAGTCCGAAGTTCCACAATCACACCATCATGCAGGGTGTTAAGGGCTTTGCTTGGAAGTGCGGCCAAGTTTAACCCAACTTTCTTGAGAGAGGTAATAGTGGCCCTGTCAGTCTCTGTTTCTGCAGTCAATGCTCCATATGATAGCATGACAGCCCGAGGATCCATTAAACGGACCATCTCTACTGCATCTTAGGTTCCAAGCACCAAATTGCTCGACACCGCGTTGCCCCACCCTACACCAGTTTGCATCTGAGTAGCCTAGATCTATAACTCACGTAGACTCACGTGAATGGTGACCAAGGCTTGTTTATGTTGTTGCACAAACTGCTGCAGTAGTTCCATAATCGCGTCCCTCACTGTATCGTCGCTAAAATTCAAATCACCTTTTTTCAAGGTGATTGGGTCAAGGGATGATTTGTTGGCCTTGGACTTCTTACGCATCCCTACTTTCTCCTACTCCCCTGTGTGCTTAACCGAGAATTGAGTAGTCTCTGGGTCTGCTCCTCCTTATTCTAGGTGCTACTCCTCCTCCTCTGTCTACGAAGAATGTAACTTTTGACTCCTATCAGATTCACACTCTTCTTCCTCATCCTTTTCTGCCTACTTTTTGGCAGCTCGCTCTGCGTTGGCTTTGTCCTCGACTTCCTTCCTCCGCCTTTCTGCTAACTACTCCATCTTTAACCTGGCCTCTTCCTTCTTTTGCTTTAATGCTAACTTACTAGACCCAGTTGATAAGTCTGAGGTCATGCGCCACTCTACCGACCAACTCTCCATAACTGTGGAGATTTCATCATCTATCGCCAAGTATGGAAGATCATACCATTTTTGTGCGGGATCTTTCCACACTCTGGTGGAAATGTAGTGGAAGTTTACCTTGAACTCCACAAATTCGGACAACTACTCAAAGACAGTCAGTGAGAGCAGCGACTTGCAATTGATTGCAGCGCAGATACTTGATTCCATTAGAATCTAGAATATCTTACTGTCCTTGACCCTTTGGGGGTCCTTCGTGGCCCATAGTGAAGCAATCTTCACTACTTCTGGCAGCTCTGCTGCAATTGGAGGAAATTGACTATCCTCTGGTAAGTCCCACGCAACCAGTACAATCCAGTAGCCATGCATAGTGGAAGGTTTTGCTTTGGTCTTGCAAACAGGGTAAAATATATCTTGATACTTGCCATTACCATAAAAATAGGGCGAATGGAAGAATGTAGTTTGAATTTTACTGAGAAAAAAACAAATTCCAACCATTTTGGGTTAATAGAAAAATATAATAGAGTGAAAATAAATTCCACTAGGAGAAACAAATCAAAACAATTGGTATTCCCATAAAAATTAGGGTGAAATATAACTTGATACTTGTCATTAATATAAAAATAAGGTGAATGGGAAAATGTAGTTTGAATTTTGCAAGGCTAAATAATTTTTTAAACTCTCCCCATTAAATTCTCATGGGCTGATGGTTTACAACTTCTTCTTTTAAATAAATATTGGGCGATGCATATTCAAACCCATATTTATAAAAAATTCACCCAATCAAAATAGATAACCCCATAATTTCACCCCTAAAATTTTCTATGAAAACTAAAAGAATCAACTACCTAGATTTTTCAAGTTAATAAATCAAAAGCTAAGGTATTAAGAGAACCTAAATACGTCCTTGTAATATTAGCATCACATCCTAAAGTTTTTCAAAACATTGATATTGTGATTGATGATATTCCTAAGTCACAAAGTGTGTTATTGAGCCAAGATTGGCAATAAATGGATATTTCACAATAGATTGATCTCACTTGTGGTTTCCCTTTAATGGTAAACCTAACCAATTAAGGTAGACCGATGAAAACATATGAAGCATATAGTGCCAAATATATTGATGGTGAAAATGAGTAAGTAACTTTTTCAAAAAGTATTTTCGTAAACTATTGTATTCATTCTTTCTTTGGAAATTTTCGTGCTCGCAATTTTCCTTTTCTTCTTTCTCTCTTTCTTTTTTTGACTATTTATTCAGAAATAGAAAACTTTTTTAGACAGATTCATCTTGTTGTGTAAATTATGTAGATAATATTGTAAATAGTAACGCAAATAATCATATTTGGTTGATGTCTTTTGATGAATTTAGGTCTAGTGAAGGTGTTGGTGCAGGTTGCATTTTGATTAATTAAAATGGAGAAAATATTATATTAGCCACACATATTGGTGCAAGTTGTATCTTGTTGTGTAAATTTTGTAGATAATATTGTAGATAGTGATGTAAATAATCATATTTGGTTGATGTATTTTGATGGATTTAGGTCTAGTGAAGGTGTTGTTGTGGGTTGTATCTTGATTAACCAAAATGGAGAAAATATTATACTAGCCTACAGAGTTGAATTTCTATGTCGGACAACATTGCAGAATACGAAGCATTGATTCAAGGATTAAGGAAGGCAGTTATCTTAAATGATTAGTACCTTAAAAATTTCAGTGACTCAAAAATCATCATGAAATGGGTCAGAAATACTATCCACTACGTTTCTAATCACCTTAAGAACTATCAACATTTAGTTCATGACCTAATCTCTAATTTCCTAGAATTTAATATTATTCCTATTCCTCATATCTAAAATGTCAGATTTGATATTTTGGCTAGTGTTTCCTCAAAACTAATACCCTCTCAAAACTTCAATCTTGATCTATTTTCTATTGAATTAATTTTTCAACCCTTTTTTCTACTTAATATATCCAACTGGAGAGTTTTAAATGACGATGAAGACATTATCAACTTCCTCATATATGAGGGGATGTGTGATGATGAAGAATTTCATGACTAGGAGTTAAATAAGTCATCTAATATAGATCAAAGCAAACCATAAAATATTATCCCTCAATTGGTAATAAAATTGGAAAACTTTTATGATTTAAGGGATATACTTAAAATTCCTTCGAATTTTAAAACCAATAGCTCAACCATGAGGTTTTAATTTATAAACCTAGGTACCAAACAACATCCTCAAAATTTAAGTCTAGGTTTAGGATTTTCCCCTAGCGAGAGAAGTACCATTATAAATCTACTAAAACAATATAAAGATGTGTGTGCCTAGTCTTATGATGATCTTAAAACATACAATACATATATTATCCAACATATTATCCCAATGCTCTAAGATGTAAAACCAATCCAACAAAATCTTAGAAAGATTCATCCAAATATTGAGCCTCGAATTAAAATAGAACTTAAAAAATCATTAAAATCCAAGATTATATTTCATGTTAGGAACTAAAAATGGGTCTTTAATCTTGTTATTGTCGTGAACAAGAATGGAAACATTTGAATCTGCATATACTTTTAGAGCCTTAATCGAGCATCATAAAAGGATAATTTCCCACTTCCTCGATTGGAGAAAATCCTCCAATTAGTCACAGAATCTAAATTAATGTCTTGTCTTGATGGATTTTCAAGTCATAACCAAATTCTAGTTGATCCAAATGACAGACTTAAGACTACGTTTAGAACCAAGTGGGGATATTTTTTCCTATCAAAAAATGTTGTTTGGATTAATTAATGTTGGGAGCACATTTTAGAGAGCAATGGACATTGCCTTTAGAGTTCTTATCAATAAATATGACATTGTTTTATTTAGATGACATTACAATATACTCCAAGAAACGTTTTGATTGTGTTCTTCATTTAAAGCAAGTATTTGAGTGCTGCAGAAAATGTGGAATTCCTTAATTCCCAAGAAATCATTATTTTCCCTTGGTGAAGGGAAATTGTTAGGTTTTATCATTTCAAAAAATGGAATTTCTATCAATCCATCCAGAATCAAAGCCATTTTTGAGATTCCTTTGCCTTACAACAAGAAATATATGCAATCGTTCATAGGCCAAATTAATTTTATTAGATGATTTGTTCTTAACTTTGCACAGATTGTCTTGCTATTACAAAATATGATAAAAAAATAATGTTGTATTTAAATGGAACTCCCTATAAAAGGAAGTTTTTCAATCCATAAAATAAGCAATTATTTAAGCTCCCACTTTGTTATATACTTATTATAATAAATAATTTTCCCTTTATACTTTTTCTTATGTTCATTCGTATGCAGTAGTACTTACTCAAAAGAATGATCAATCAGTAGAAGTACCAATAGAATTTAATAGCTTAGGGTTTTAAGGAGATGAAAAAATAGTATTTTGTTATTTATAAATCAGTAAAACATTTAGTAATTTTTTTCATAAATCCCACACCAAAATAAATTTCCATATTTTGTTGTTCGAAATTCACTTATTTAGAAAGATCTTGGAGAGAAAAGGGAACATTGGGTCATGGCAGTCCAAGAGTATGCTTTTGAAATTAAACCTTCAAAATTTTTGCATGATCAAGGTCTCTGAAAATTGGTTACCCAAGCTATTAGTTCAGAGTCTAATAAAATGTCTGAAAAGCAAGAACCATCAACTACTTCTCAGGTATATGTTACACCTTATTCCTCGAATTATATTAATGTAAACTTAATTTATTATTCATCCAATGATATTACTCCTCCTCATCTGGATTTTAAGAAAACATGTGCCTTAAAATTAAAGGCTAACCAATATCAATTGAACAATGGAGTGCTTTTCACAAAGAATTATATTCAATTTTACTTAGATGTTTAAAAAAATCTGATGCTAACAAAGTGTTGCGTGACTTACATGATGGTCCTCTTGGTGGGAATTTTGGTGGTGATACAATAGCACCTAAAATTCTATAGGTAGGTTTTTATTGGCCAATATTATCCAAGTATGCACATGCTTACATTCGAAGATGTAAGACTTTCCAAACCTTAGTGGAAAGGGAGAAGAAACTAGCCCGACCTTTGCAACCAGTCATCATTGATCACCCATTTGAACAATGGGGTTTGTATGTAACAGGTGAGATTGTTCCTAACTATTAGAAACAACATAAATTTATCCTTACAACTACATATTAATTCACAAAATTGGTGGAATAAATACCTTTAAAAAGTGTTACCTCATTATAGGTGATTTCTTTTATTAAACAAAACATCATTACTAGGTTTGGTCTCTCGAGCACTTTACTTTTTGACAATGTTATGTATTTATCTTCTATGTTACTTATTCAAATTTCCATTTATATAGGTATCAAATTAAAATATTCTAGTAATTACTATCCACGAGGTAATGGATTAGTAGAATCTACCAATAATTTATCTTTTGAAAATCATTAAAAATATCAATGTTGAGAACCAGAAAAACTAGCATAAGGATCTTATTAATCCCTTGTGCATTGATAGGATTACATATAAGGTGTAATATTCCTAATGGAAATATTAAGTGATAAAAACAAAATAAAACAATGTGCAACCAGAAATCAGCACACAAACAAAAATTATCAATAACACCGAAAATTTGATCCAAAACGTTGAGCCATTTTATTATATTAATGGAAATGGAGGACAATAGATAGAAATGTCAAATCCTATCCTCCAGAAAACCCACAAATCCATCTGAGTTGTCCAGTCACCCCACTAATATGCACTATTGGAATTTTGTTGAGGAATGCTCTGAAATCCCTCAAAATGCTTGTTGGAATATCTGCAAATTTCTCCCCAAGTTCCCCTATTTCTCCAACTCCCTTCACACCCTTTTTATCCTTGCCTCTTGAATCTTTCACAAGCCTTTCGAGAGACCACGTGCACAAGCTTAGAAAGGTAAAATTTTGTCCCAAAAGTCCTTCCCATGTCTGGCCCGCAAATCACCACAAATATTCACCAAAGTCCCAAGGAAAGGTGGCCTCAAAATCCCATAACTTGATATGAACTGGAGAATATTCTCCTGGGAAATGTGAATTCCTCTACAGCCCCAAGTGAGCTCATGAAATTCATTGGAAAACCTAAAAATATCTCTATATCATCTCTTAAAGTGTAATGTTGGACTCTCCTAGAATAGCACTAGAAGTCCACCGAAGGAAGAGGTGAGATTCCCACCCGGAAATCTCTAGTGTTAAGTAGCACGAATTGAATTTTCTAAGTAGCATGTAGTGAACTAGGTTTCATATTTGTAAATTGACAAAAAAATCCCAAAATGGATGCCTCACCTTTTGTTTATAATCGTTTCTCCTCTTTCCTCCTTGCGGGCTCCACAATTCAACCCCCTTCCCTCTCCTTTTTCCCTCCAAGTCGAAATCTTCAAGGGAATTTGAATTCCTTCTTTGAGTGACCTGCATATTCCACTTTACAATTAATTCTTCCTTTAGCTCTAATGTTTGCAGCCTCCTTTTCTTCCAAAAGTTAATTTGATGCCACACACCCATGTTTCCCAAGTTCTTGGCCCAAAATTATTCACCATCAAATTGCAGAATTTCATAATTTACCTTAGTATAATTTTATTTAGAGGGAATATTAAATTCCTCCCCTCCTCAGGAAACTACAATTTCAGGTGCTATATGGCATTGGGTACCAAAATTAGGTGTCACTCATCATCCATAGGTGGAAACTCTATTAGATCCGCGGCCTATTGTCCCAAATCCTTTTTCAGGAAAAAGACGTGGAATATGTTTTGTAACTTGCTCCCAGGTGGAAGCTCCAGCTCATAAGCTACCTCCCCAACTCATCTATTTGCCCTGTAACATCCATAAAAAAGTGGCTTAAGTTTCTTTGCACCCTTGTGCTTAAGAGTGGACTTTCTGTATGATTGGATTCTCAAAAAGACTAAATATCCAACCTTAAATTGCCTCTCTACTCTACCACTATCTACATATAGCTTATGTTGGTTCTGAGCTATCAACAGGTTATCCTTGAGAGACCTAAGAATATGTTGGCTCTCATGTATCCAATATTTGGCCCTTGGGGCCCTTCTGTCTCTAAAATTCATGTCAACAAAAGTTGTTCCATCATAATGATACAAGGCACAAAATTGAGACATACCTATAGACATGTGATAGATGGTGTTAGAACAATACTGTCCAAGGTGCGTTTAATTCACCCATACATGTTGTTTCCCCATCACGTAGTTACGCAAGTAGCCTTCCAACCACTTGTTCACTATCTCTGTTTGACCATCAACCTGGTGGTGATAACTAGTGCTAGGAGTGAGCTATGTTTCCACTAGTCGAAATAACTCCTGTCAAAAACCCCCCATGGATTTGTTTTCCCTGACTCTAATAATGGTCTTAGGGAGATCATGTAGTCTAAACACCTCCCAGAAAAATAACTCAGCCAACTGTGAAGCCGAATATCTAATCTAAATGACAAAGAAGTGGGTGAATTTAGTCATCCTAAAAACAACCACATAAATCTAATCCCTCTCCTATGTTATTGGAAAGCCTGTAATGAATTCCATGAGATGCTCTCCCATTTCCTATTAGGAATAAGGAGTGGTTGCAATAGGTCAGTCGGGTGTGTATTCTCCCCTTTGTTTATGTAATAAGTTTCACACTAACAACCATGCCTCAAAACATCCTCCTTGAGGCCCCTCCATGTGAATCGCTCTCTAATGGCCCTATATGTCTTGAGGAACCCCTGATGTCCTACCAAAGGTGAATCATGAGCAGCTTGCATGATCTTTTCCCTCAATTGGGAGCATGGTACCAAATAAATCATATCCTTGTAGTAGATCACCTCTTCCATCACCATGTATCGATCATCCCCTACTATGACATCAATGATCTCACATGCATGTCGATCCTTGAATTACTCAAGCAAGAATTGCACCCTCCAATCTTGAGCAATGACCATGAGCGAGAGTGTCATAGGCCTCCTAGATGGTGCATCTACTACGACATTATGTTTTCCTTTAACATATTCTATGCCAAAATCATCCGCCTATCTGCTACCTCTCCTACAACTACTTTTTCTCTAAGAAGAGACGAAGATTGTTGTGGTTAGTCTTCACCTTAAACCAATTTCCCATCAAATATTATTTGAACTTGGCCAACACATGCATGATGACCAACATTTAATTATCTTAAATGGATTATAGACTCTCGTGTTATTGTAACTTCTGACTCTCGTAATCAATCAGTGTCCTCCCTACATAATTACTACCCCAATTCCCTCTCTAGAGGAATCACACTATAAGACGAAGGGATGGGAAAATTCTAGTAAAGATAATAATGGGTAGTTGCTCATGACCTTCTCGAAGTGCTCAAAATCCTCCTACACCACCTCTATCTACACAAATTCCCCCCCCTCCCCCCTTATTCAAATATGTAAGGGGCACTTCCAGCTACAAAAATCCCCTCACGAACCTCCAATAATAAGTAAAAATTTCCAAGAATCCCTACAGCTCCATCACATTCCTAAGCGTTGGACAATCCAAGATGGACCTGATCTTCTCCTAGTGAACTTGCACTCCATACTCCCCAATGACATGGACAAGATACAAAATCTTTGTCAATCCAAATTCACACTTGGACACCTTGGCATATAGTTGCTACTCCTTTAGGATGAGTAGTGCCTCCTCCAGGTGTTGTAGATGTTCCTCCCACGTCCTGCTATATATTAGGATGTCATCAAACAAAACTAGGACATATTTGCGAAGTTTCTTACAGAACACATGGTTCATGCAATATTGGAAGGTAGTTGGGGCATTGGTTAGCCCAAAGGTCATCACCAAGAACTCAAAGTGCCCGTGGTGACACCTAAAGGCCTTCTTTGGGATATCCTTCTCCCTCACCTGAATCTGAGGGTACCCCAAGCGTAAATCTATCTTAGAGAAGTACTTAGATCCTTTGGGCTCATCTATGTGAAGAATTGGGTATCTATTCTTCAAATTCTTCTTGTTTATGGCCCTGTAGTAAATGCACATGTAGAGGGTCCCATCCTTCTTCTTCATTAGCACTATAGATGAAGCGAAGGGACTAGAACTTGGCCTTATGTGCCCCAAATCCAATAACTCCTATATGGCCTACTCAATCTCATCTCGGTAAGCCTTGGGATGTTTTTATGGCATAGTGATAATTACATGGACACCCTCCTCTAGCTCAATCGTATGCTCAAACCCTCTATCTCGTGGGCGTCCTAGTGGGATGTCTCCAAAAATGGGTACTTGTTCATGATCGCCTGAATATAAGTGTGTGGTGGTTGTGGCTGAGCCCCGACCTCCAATATCTTGAGCTCCACAACCTACTCTATATCAATATGTCGTAGATCTTCCTCCATCATTTGCGCTAACATTTTCTGAGGTGGGTACGAATGCATACCCCTCAATGTCACTAGCTTCCCATCTGACCATTTGAACTCCATCTCCAACCTCCTCCGGTATGTGGTGACATGCCCAAGGGAGTAGAGCCACTAAACACCCATCACCACATTAGTGTCTGGAACATCAACTACAAAGAAGTGATCGGTCACTGAGTAGTTCCCCATAGTCACAGTCATGCTAGGGATGTATCTCATACATTGCAAGGTCCTATCTCTAGGCACACAGACTAAAAATCCCTCAAATTCCTTGGTGTGTATTCCTTCCCGCTCCACCATCTAGCCATCAATGGAATTATGGGCATCCCCGCTATCCACTAGCATTGATACACGTTGTCCCTGCATAATGCCTCTAATCCTCAATGTTAGTACTTCATCACTACGTGAAGTGACGTAATAACTCCTCATGTGGGCAAGAAAGGGCCTCCTCTAAGCAGGGTAGGTGGAACTCCTTCTCCAGTAGTCAGTGGCTCACTATCACCCCCCTCTGCCTCTTATTCTACATCATCTTCCGGGTCACTATCTGAAAACACATCTATGTAATGGGCCTTTCCTTTGGCATACATGTGCCTTAGTACCCATGGCTCCTCGCATGTGAAATGTAACTTCCTCCTCCATATGTCTCTCCTCATCTCATCATCCAACTTCCCATGCCCCCATATCTCCCCCTATAGCAAGGGTCTGGTGTCTCTATCTCTTAGTGGAAAGGTGGGTATCATGGGTACTGGTGCTTTAGCCTTGGGGATTACACCATAAAATTCATGTGTTTTTCTCACTGCATCTTGGAGTGCCATAGGTTTGTTCAACCTCACCTAAGCCCTCCACAAATGGCAAGACTCATGTGGCCTCCGAAAGATCTATCACCATCACTGACACCCTCAATAATTTTGTTATGTACTGCTCTGCGTTTCTTGCCTACTTGAGTTGGGTCAACTCTCTGAAGTGTCCCTTGGGGTCTCTTAGGTCAAAGTGATCCAACACCCTCCTAGTGACGTCATCATAATAGATTATGTTAGCATCCAAAATTAGACAGCCCATGGTACCAGCAATCATGAGCATCTCCCTCCAAGTGCAAAGTTACTACCTTAATTACTTCCACTTTTGTCATCTAGTTAAGGTGAAAATAGGTGTCTAGTTTTTCCACCCATGACCTAGCAGTGCATTTAGAGGAGCCATCAAAAGTAGGAAGGAAAAACCTCCCAACTATCGGCTGCAAATTAGAATTATGTTTAGATGCTCCAATTGTCTCTTTCCCTTTATCACCATGCTTGAGCTGGAAAAAATCTCATAATGTTATAGCATCAAAAAATTATGTTACCATAGCCTAATACTTGCAGAAATAATATGCTAAGGGAATCTCATCCATATCTGGCTACCCTCCATTCCCAATAGTAAGAAATGTGGGCATAGTATACATGTGTGGTCCGTTGTAATTATGGAGATGACTTTATGTGTTGGTGTTATCATCATGACAAGAGTGTCTAAGCCTCTCCTGTAATGAACTCCCCATGGCTACCCTTGTTATGATTCAGTTGTCTCATATCAACCAACATCTCCTTTGCCCCTGCACCATCTCCCTCTGCCCTTATACCACCTCACTTAAAACCTTCAAAAGGGTTTGGGAGGTTGTGTCATTTTTATTGGTATCTCCCATGTTTGTGTCTTATATCTCCTACTCGGGAACTTTTCAGATGAGTCTGACCTGCAATTCCCTTTCTCTACTCTTGTATCTCTGCCCCAATAGTTTATGTTCTTCTTGTCTTATGGGGTCATAGGAAAGGGTTTTTCGCCACAACTATCCATATCATGGCTTTGATACCATTGTAATATTCCTAGTGGAAATATTAAGTGATAACAGAAAACCAAATAATGAATGTGCAACCAGAAATTAGCACACAAACAAAAATTATCAACAACATCAAAAATTTGAGCCAAAACGTTGAGCCATTTTAGTATATTAATGGAAATGGATTAAAATAGATAGGAGTTCCAAATCCATTCCTCTTGGAAACCCAAAAATATGTGTGAGTTTCCTAGTCGACCCATTGATACACACTACTGGAAGTCTACTTAGGAACACTCCCAAAATCCATCAAAATTCCTATTGGAATATCAATGAATTCCTCCCCAAGTTCCATTATTTCTCCAGCACCCTTCACACCCTTTTCCTCCTTGCCTCTTGACTCTTGCAAAAGCCTTTCCAAAGACTCGTTGTGTAATCCCATAATGACACTCTTTCATCCAAAAAATATTTCCCAAGTTTGGCCTGCAAATCGCCACAAATCTTTAGCAAAATCCCAAGGAAAGGTGCCCACAAAAGCCCGGAACCTGAACTACACTAGAGTCACCTCTCCAAAGAAATGTGAATTCCTCTACTACACCCAGTTAACTCACAAAATTCAGTGGAACTCCTACAAATAGCTCCAGAGAATCTCTAAAAGTGTGATGTTGAACTCTCTTAGCACAGCACTCGAAGTCCTTAGAAGGAAGAGGTGAGATTCCCACTCAGAAATATCTGATGCTAAGAAGCACAAGTTAACTTGCCTATGTAGCGCAAGAGAACTAGGATTTAGATTTGTAAATGGACAAAAAAATCCCAAAATGGAGGCATCACCTTCCATTTATAATTGTTTCTGCTCCTTCCTCCTTGAGGGGTCCAAAATTCAAACCCCTTCTCTCTCCTTTTTCCCTCCAAGTCAAATTCTTCAAAGGAATTTAAATTCCTTCTTCAAGCATCCCCCATATTCCACTTTGTAATTGATTCTTTCTTTAGCTCTAATGTTTGCAGCCTCCTTTTCTTCCAAAATTTATTTTGATGCAACACACCCGCGTTTCGTAAGTTCTTGGCCCAAAATTGTTCACAATCAAAATTGCAGAATTTCAAAATTTACCTTAGTAAATTTTATTTAAAGGGAATATTTTAGTCCTCCCCTCCCAAATGTTTCTTTTCCTCAAGCAACTACAATATCAGGTGTTGTAATATTTTCTCCCCCTCCCAGGTGGCATCCTCCTTAGGTAGATCCTTCCACTGCACCAAAAACTCCTTAATGACTCTGCTCCAGAGTTTCCTCTCCCCCATCTCCAAGATGGACTTAGGTACCAAAATCAGGTGCCCCTCATCATCCATATGTGGAAACTCTATTGTAACCATGAATTATTTTCCCAAATTCATTTTCAGGCAAGTGACATGGAATATGTTGTGTATCTTTCTCCGAGGTGGAATCTCCAACTCATATGCTACCTCCCCAACTCATTAATTCACCTTGTAAGGTCCATAAAAACTTGGCTTGAGTTTCATTATTCCCTTCTTCTTCAGAGTGAAATACCTAGTCTCAAAAATACTAAATCCCAAACCTCAAACTACCTCTCTACTCTGCCCCTAAGTGCATATAGCTTATGTTGATTCTATAATGTCAACATGCTATCCTTGAGAACCCTAAGGATATCCTAGCTCTTTTATATCCAATCTTCTGCCCCCGGGGACATGTTATCTCCAAAAGTCATGTTAGCAAAAGTTAGTGCATCATAACCATAAAAGGCATGAAATTGGGACATACATATAGACATGTGATAGGTGGTGTTATAACAATACTCTCCAAGGTGCAACCACTTCACCCATGGACGTTGTTGCCTTGTCACATATTTACGCAAGTAGCCCTCCGGCGACTTGTTCACTATCTCTATCTAACCATTTGTTTGAGGGTGATAGATAATGCTAGGAATAAGCTCCATCTCCACCAGGCAAAACGAATCCTGCCAGAAACCTCCCATAAATTTGTTTTCCCTATCACTAATAACGATCTGAGGAAGACTATGTAGCCTAAGCATCTCCCAGAAAAATAACTCAATCACCTGTGAAGTTGAATACAGAACCGAAATGGTAAAGAAGTGGATGAATTTAGTCAGGCTATCAACTACCACATAAATGCAATCCTGCCCTTGTGCTGCTGACAAGCCCGTAATGAAGTCCATTGATATGCTCTCCCATTTCCTCTTCGAAATAGGCAGTGGTTATAATAGGCCAATCGGGTGTGCCTACTACCATTTCTTTCTTTGATAAGTGTCACACTCCTAAACATTCCTCATAACATCTTCCTTGAGGCCCCTCCATGTGAATCTCTCTCTAATGGCCATGTATGTCTTGAGGAACCCTTGATGTTCTACCGAAGGTGAATGATCAGTAGCATGCATGATCTTCTCCCTCAATTGGGATCCCAGTACCAAATAAATATTGTCCTTATAGTATATCACCTCGTTCATCACCCTATATTGGTCATCCCCTGCTATGCCATCAAGGATCTCACATGCATATCAATATTTGGAGTACTCACAATCCTCCTAGATAATGCATCTTCTACAACATTTTTCTTTCCCTTGATATATTCTAAGTCTAAATCATATGCTTCAATTTTACTAACCCATTTATGTTTCCTCTCCTACAACTACTTCTGCTTTAAGAAGAATTGGAGATTTTTGTGGTTAGTCTTCACCTTAAACTGGTTTCCCACCAAATATTGTTTCAACTTGGTCATCACATGCATGATTGCCAACATTTCTTTATCATAAATGGAGTACAATTTCTCATGTTCATGTAGCTTTCGACTCTTGAAAGAAATCAGGTGTCCACCCTGCATAAGTACTTCCCCAATTCCCTCTCGAGAGTCGTCATACTCCATGACAAAGTGCTCAGAAAAATATGGTAAAGATAATATTAGTTAGTTACTCAAGACCTTCTTGAGGTGCTCAAAAGCCTCTCGCGCCACCTCTGTCCACAAAAATGCCCCTTTCTTAGTCAAATTTGTAAGGGTTGTTTCCAACTACAAAAATCCCCTCATGAACCTATAGTAATAAGTATAGATGCCCAGGAATCCCTGCAGCTCCATCACAGTCCTGGGCATAGGTCAATCAAAGATGGCCATAATATTCTCCTAGTGAACTCGCACCAAATCATCCCCAATGACATGGCCAAGATACAATATCTTTGTTAGTCAAAATTCACACTTGGGCATCTTGGCATATAGTTATTTTTCCTCTAGGATGCATAGCACCTCCTCCAAGTGTTGTAGATGATCCTCCCATGTCCTGCTATATATCAAAATGTCATCAAATAAAACTAGGACATATTTGTGAAGCTTCTTATCAAACATATGGTTCATGAAATACTAGAAGTTAGTTGGGGCATTGGTTAGCCCGAAGGGAATCACCAACAACTAAAAGTTCTTGTAGTGACACATGAAGGTTATCTTTGGGATACCTTGCTCCCTCACCTAAATCTAATGGTACCTTGAGCATAAATCTATCTTAGAGAAGTACTTGGCTCCTTTGATCTCATCCTTCAACTCATCTATGCATGGAATTCGATATTGATTCTTCAATATCTTCTTATTTAGGGCCCTGTAATCAATGCATATTTGGAAGGTCCCATCCTTCTTCTTCACCAACATTATATATTAAGTGAAGGGACTAGAACTGGGCTTGATCTTCCCCAAAGCCAACAACTCTTGTATGTGCTACTCAATCTCATCCTTGTAATCCTTGGGATGTTAGTATGGCATAGTTATAATTGCGCATACACCCTCCTCTAGGTCAATTGTGTGCTCAAACCCACTATCTGGTGGGCATCCTTGTGGGATGTCTCCAAAAAATACTAGGTACCTATCCAAGACCACAAATATTATGGTTTGGTGGTCATGGCTGAGCCCTGGTCTCTGAGATCATAAGCTCCACAACCCACTCTATATTACCATGTCACATATTTTCCTGCATCTTATGCGTTGACACTGTCTAAGGTGGGTACAAATGTGTATCCCTCAATGACAACTAGCTTTCCCTATGAACTCCATCTCCAACCTCCTCCAGTCTGTGGTCACATGTCCAAGGGATTAGAGCCACTAAATGCCCATCACCACATTGGTTTTTGGAACATCAACGACAAAGTGATCAGTCACTGGATAGTTCCCCATAGTCACAGTCATGTTAGGGACGTATCTCATACACTGCATGGTCCTATCTCCAGGAACTAGGACTAAAATTCCCTCAAATGCCTTGGTATGTATACTTCTCTGCTCCACCATCTGGCCATCAACGAAATTTCGGGTAGCCCCACTATCCACTAAATTTGATACATTTTTTCCCTACACTGTGCCTCTAGTCCTCAATATTAGGTACTTCAGAACTCCCCTAAGTGAGGAAATAACTACTCTTGTGGGCAAGAAACATCCTCCTCTAGGCAGGGGAGGTGGAACTTCTCCTCTAGCAGTGAGTGGCTAAGTGTAACCTACCTCTGCCTCATATTCTACATCATCTTTCAGCTCACTATCTGCAAATACCTCTATGTAATGGGCCTTGTCCTTGGTACATATGTGCCCTAGTGCCCATGGCTCTTGGCATCAAATTCCTTGTGAATTGAACTTCTCTAATCCACTTTGTATCAATACCTGGTTCTTGATTTCCCTTCTCACACAACTTCCTCCTCTATAGGTATCTCCTCGTCTCATTGTCCAACTTCCCACACCCCAACATCTCCCTCTATGGTGGGGGTCTGGTGTCTTTACCTCTCGGTGGAAAGGTGGGTCTCGTGGGTACTGGTGCTTTAGCCTTGGGGATTACACCCTACAAGCCCCTCGTTCTTCTCACTGCTTCCTAGAGTATTGTAGGTTTGTTTGACCTCACTATCCCATGCAAGGGTTTGACTAAGACCTCCAAAAATAGGAAGGCTCTCCTAAACTCCGAAATATCTGGCACCATCACCGACATCCTCAATAAAAAAAATTATGTATTTCTCTGCGCTATCTCCTTGCTTGAGTTGGGTCAACCCTCTGAAGTGTGCCTCAAGGTTTCTCAACTTAAAATTATACAACACCCTCTTATTGAAGTCCTCATAAGAGGTTACGCCATCATGCACCAAAGTAGACAGCCCATGGTAGCATCAGTCATGAGCATCTCCCTCTAAGTGCAAAGTAGCTACCTTAATTATTTCCATTGTTGCCATCTGGTTAAGGTGAAACTAGGTGTCTATTTTTTCCACCCGTACCCTAGCAGTGCATTTTGAGGAGCCATCAAAAGTACGAAGGAATAACCTCCCAATTGTGTGCTACAAATCAGAATTATGTGCAGATGTTCCTCTTATCCCTTTCCCTTTATTTCCATGCTTCAGATGGAAAAAATCCCGGAAGGTTATAACATCGCAAAATTATGTTACCATAGTCTGATACTCTCGGAAATAATCCCCTAAGGGCATGTCATCCATATATGGATGCACTCTATTCCCTATAGTAAGAAACATGGCCATAGTAGACCTAAGTGGTCCACTGTAAGTGTGGGTATGACTTTGGGGGTTGGTATTGTCATCATGATGAGATGTGCCTGAGCCCTCTCTTGTAATGAACTCTGCATGGCTACCCTTGTTACAATTTGTTGTCTCATCTCAACCAACATCTCCCTTTTCCCCTAAGCCATCTCTCTTTTTCCTTGTGCCATCTCACTCAAAACCTTCAAAAAAATTTGCAAGGTTGCATCATCTTTACTAGTATCCCCAATGTTTGTCTCTTCTATCTCTTGCTCATCAACCTCCAAGTCGAGGTTGATTTTCAATTCCCTTTCTCTACTTTTGGATCTATACCCTCGATAGGTTATAATTTGTTTGTCTTTTAGGGTCATAGAAAAGGGTTTTTCACCACAACTGGCCAGGTCACAGCTTTGATACCACTGTAATTTTCCTAGTGGAAATATTAAGTGAAAACAAAAATCCAAACAATGAACTTGCAACCAGAAATCAGCACACAAACAAAAATTATCAACAACACAAAAAATTTAAGCCAAAATGTTGAGCCATTTTATTATATTAATGGAAATGTAGTACAATAGATAAGAGTGCCAAATCCAATCCTCTAAGAAACCCAAAAAAAATTGTGAGTTTCCTAGCCACCCCACTAATATGCATTATTGGAAGTCTGCTTAGGAACGCTCCCAAAATCCCTCAAAATTATTGTTGGAATATATGTCAATTCCACCCCAAGTTCCCTTATTTGTCAAGCTCCATTCACATCCTTTTTCTCCTTGCCTCTTGACCCATGTGCATGCCCTGCTAAAGACCCTATGTTCAAGCCCAGAATGGCACAATTTTGTCCCAAAAATCCTTCCCAAGTTTGTCCTGCAAATTGCCACAAACCTTCAGCAAAATCCCAAGGAAAGGTCCCCTCAAAAGCATGGAACCTGATCTTCACTGGAGCTGCCAGTCCCAAGAAATGTGAATTCCTCTACTATGCCCAACCAGCTCACAAAATTTTTTGTAACACCTACAAATAGCCCTGGAGCAGCTCTTAAAGTGTAATATTGGACTCTCCTAGCACGGCACTGGAAGTCCACTGAAGGAAGATGTGATATTCTCTCCCGGAAATATATGGTGCTAAGCAACATGAGGTTAATTGACTGAGCATCACAAGAAAAATAGGGTTAAAATTTGTAAATGGCCAAAAAATTCCCAAAATGGAGGCCTCGCCTTCTATTTATAATTGTTGCTCCTCCCTCCTCCTTGCAAGCTCCACAACTCGATCCCCTTCTCTCTCATTTTTCCCTCCAAGTTGAATTCTTCAAGGGAATTTAAATTCCTTTTTGGAGAGCGCCACATATTCCATTTTACAATTGATATTCCTTTAGCTCTAATGTTTGTAGCCTCCTTTTATTCAAAAAATTTAATTTGATGCCACACACCCGTGTTTCCTAAGTTCTTGGACCAAAATTGTTCACCATCAAAATTGCAGAATTTCAGAATTTACCTGAATAGAATTTTATTTAGAGGGAATATTACGTGAGGAAGCTATATGGAATTCTCCTTACTTTTTGGTTTATGGAAAATAATTTATCCTACCTCCTAATGTCACCTTGCCTTCATTTCCATTAGTCCAAACCGTCCCACAAGAAACTTGTTAGCTCAACTCTTTATATTAGAAGAAGCTAGAGATAAAGTCAATCAAACTTATGTTAATCATCAAAGAGTTATTAAGAAATGGTTTTATAATCATTCAGTAGGTGAAAAAAACTTTGATATGGGGAATCTAGTATTGAAATGGGACAAGTTCCACAAGAAAAAAGTGAAACATACTAAGTTCCAAAAGCTTTGGCTAGGATCATTTCATATTTCTAAAAACATATGTCCATCCACATTTTTGTTACAAACATTGGATGGAGTAAAGGATACTACCTTTGAATGGAGATATCATGAAGAAATATGTTTCTTGAATGATTCTGCATCATGATTGTAAATATGTAAATAATCATTGTAAATCCATTTGTTGTTTTGATTTGCTAATAAAAAATTAGGAGTACACTATATCTTTATATATATTGTTCATGCATTCTTTTAGTAAAAGAGAAATATTATTTATTGATTGTATATCATATTGAAAATTTATTATGAATATTACATCATCATGATAAATTCTTCTAGTTGACTTACCTATATGGAAGGAATTTTTCTAAGAAAGCAATTTGAAGTAAACCTTTTCCAGGGTTTATTTTTGCCTTATTAAGTGAATATATTATGAATGTAAATTTTGAAGACGAAAAGCTAAAATCATGCTCCATGAGATGCATTTTATCAAAGTAACTTTTGTATCACCTAGCTTCCTATTCGCCATCACAAAAGAAAGCAATCCCAAATAAATTTTATGAAAAGGAAAATAATAAAATACAAAATATAAGAAGTTGAAAGCACCAAAGGTGTGGGAAGTGTATGCAAACCCATCGACTCTATGGACGCTTGTTGGAAGTGGGGCAATGCATACATGATATCAAGGAAACATTGTCGAGGCTATGGAGATTCAGTGGCAACGAAGTGATGTTGGGTCAAAGAAAGATGAGTTGAACATTTTTCATTAATTCATGGAAGCAAGTTGTGTTTAGTAGTAGAACTTAAAGCCTAAATTCCTAATTTTATTATAAAGCTTTCCCTTGTCCCTTTGGATTAGAATCAATTGATGCGTACAAGTATAGGTCTATTCTTTCTCATATTTATAAGACACCATGACCATTTAGTTATGAGATTTAAATAAAGATAAGTTTTTTGTCGTATACAACTCGTTCATTATTTCTCATATTTTCATGAATAAAGATAACTAGTTCTTCCATTGTGTCACCAATTGTTGTGGCAAAAAACCAACACCCCATTCTACTTCAAAAAATAATAAATGGGGACCCTTTGATTTTTTTTACATCCCCTTTTCTTCCCTTGTAAATAATTACAAACATTATTTATATACCTTAAGTTTCAAAAATATCTAAAAAGTAGTTAAGTCTTAAGGTGAACTCACCTTTCCTTATGTCTAGCAAGGCGAAAATATTATTTGAATGATTAAACTTTAAATTATGCTTGATATGCCAAATAGTTTAAGACATGATTCACGTCTCATCACAAAAATATTTCTAGTCCCAGGCCCATGCCATCGACATTTTCAGTTAGATTTTTATAAGGATCCTCTCCAAATCCCTCATAGCTGATAAATATTTTTACATGTCCTTTAATGGAGAAATTTCACATTATGTCTACATCTTGACCATTGAACCCTGCCTCTCATGAAAAATAATAGCATACCTTACAAAGTGTTTCAATCTAGGATGGATACGTTTCCTGTCTTTTCATGATGATATTACATGTCCCAAACAACGATTGTTAGCCTTTTTGCTTGACACTTCTTTTGGATATCTCCTCAATTTTCCAATCTAGAATGGAAAATTGTTTGTCAATATTTTAGTCCCAATCTCTGTTATGTAATGGTTCTCGGTCTTTCTCAATAGTGATAAGCCCAACATAACATGGACAAACTCATGTCCGACCTATTCCAACCTACCACATCATATTAAAGAAATTTTGAGGTCTAAAATGGGCCTCCTAAGGAATATTATAAAATAATAGTGAAAATAATAAAATAAGATTATATTACATCATCAAATTTTAGAGGGAAAATATTAAAAAATAATATATATATATATATATATATATATATATATATTATAATTCATATTTTCAAATTATCTCCCTACGGTTTTACTCAAATTTTGAGTGGGAGCACTAGCTCGATCTCGAAATTAACTCCTCACCCAAGGAGTACCCATGTCGCATACTTTCAATGGACTCTACTACACAAAAAATGACAAATACATTAAAAAATGCGATTGCAATCATGTTTTTCTCATTTTTCATGTAGCAAGGTCCATCGAAAGTATGCAACATGGGTACTCCTTGCATGAGGAATTAATCTAAGCACACACTCTAATTTTGAGTAAAACTATAAGGAGATGAGTTGAAAAAAGATTGTTTTTAATTTTTAAATATTTTTACTCTTTTTCTCCAAAAATGATGAATAATTCCCATGGTTGACACCATCATCTTGAATCTTATTGGTTCTTATAAATTTTATTTTTGTTGTACATTTCTATTTTGAGGCCCATTTTAGACCTCAAAATTTTTCTAATAGGCTTATCTTAATTTCACATATGGACAATTGATTAACATTAATCATGTTTTAATAATATGTTAATCAGGTTATTGCAACTATTTCAAAAATCCCATTTTCATTATTAATTTTGAAATTGCTCCCTCCTAAATTATTTTGGATGCACAGATTTTCAATTCAGAAATTACTCATTTCACATATGATTGTATTTTTATTATTATGCATTCAAGTTTGCATGATAAACCTCAACTTGCTAAATTTCCTTAACTCTGTTTTATTTCCTCCACGGTTTATTCATTCCACATGTTCTATGGAATCTGTAAAAATGGTTAAATCAACAAGAAAGAAACAACATGTACAAATGCCTTCACAACTAGTTCCTGAAGAAATAGATGACAAATACTCAAATAATTCCATATTTTCAAACACAGTCATCACTTAGGATGTCGACGTTTCATCATGGAACTGATTATACAAGCTTTTTTAGGAGGAATTGAATGAAAATGTAATTGAAATCCCAATAGATGAAGAATGAGTACAAGATAATCCAAACACTATGCTTCTAGTTGTTGCAAATTCTTACCTACATATAGCTGCTACTCGACCAAGGATTTTTTCCTACACAGATATGATAAGATGGGCGCTAGAATGTGTTGATACTTCCATGTGTTTAAATGTACTTCTCAAGACATCATGATCAGCTCTTTCTATCCAGAAGACATTTAGGTCATGTACAAACTTCCCCACCCTAAGCTAACTTACAATTTCATATATCAAGAGAAATTATTTCAAGAATAGTGTATTCAACTGAATAGACAAATTCCTGATATAATTAAGGGTTGGAAAAATAAAGAGCATAAGTTTAAGGTAGAAACCTCCAAAGAATACTCTACTTCTTTAGTTAAATCACTTTTTGTCTATCTTTGCGTCATGTTATGTAGGGTTTTTGGTAGGAAATATGTTTCACAATATTCTCTTGAGTGGGTTCCCCTTACCTTTAGAGCTTCTGAGGGATTTGCCTTTAATTAGGTGTAGGTTTTAACCTCGTACAAAAATTACCAGCATACGAATTCTAAAACACAGAAAATAAACAATGCGAGAGCATAACACATATACACATAGATTTTCCCCTGGATCCCAAAACTGGGACTACCATCATGATTTTTTATTATGTTTCTTTCAATGTTACAATACATATATATACATGTCGAAGCATCCAATACCATGGACCGAAAACCATCGTGCCCAAAACCATGTGCGAAAACCATGCACAAAACCATAGGTACATCCGCCCACCTAATATAGGGTCCAAAAAAAAAAATTCTCTGCAGTGTTGCCCCGGACCCCGTAGAAGGGGGCTAACCACTCCCCTCAAACCCCCTGTACAGGGGGTTGTCGCCCCCCTCTAGCCATGGAAATAATATGACACAACCCAACATTAGACAAACATACTATCGAATAATTTGTTAGAACAAAATAATTCCTTTCGTCTAGCTAAGAATGACACTTATACTCCTCCCTTTTACATATATGCTTTTATTATGGATGCCATTTATTTCCCAATCTCATTTCCATCAATGGTATGGAAATGGATTCCTACTCAAACTCTTACCATCCACTTATACCATAGAAAACTTTGGGAAGAAAACTATTTTGGCCATTTCTACTAGATATTCCATTTTTTCATAATCCCAATTTATGAGGTTGTATTTAATATCAAAACCCCAAGGTTATCAGAAAAAACCAGAAATTGTATTGAAAGGATTGGTTATCGGTATTCAAAATAAAATTTCCATTATATCAAGATATATGGTTTCTATGTTCCCCACCATGCAGCTTGTTTGTCAACTAATAAAGGAGATGATATTAGATACATAAACATCAAAAGAAAAATATTTGAAGCCAGAAGTATTTAAGAAGGATGATCGTGAAAGTAGAGAATATTTTCAAACAAAAACTGAACATCTTGACTTAGACTCAGTTTGTGACTATCTTGTCAAACTTGAAAGTCATTTTAACATGATCAAGCTACTTAATGATAGGATTAAATATGAATTTCCAATTATTGAGGTTCGAGTCTACAACTACAAACTCAACATCTGACTCAATGCTCCTTCAAAGTTATTTGACCACCTGCAATTTTATGCTCATTAACCCAAGAATATTTTGTAGAAGTTTCTCCATCCTCCTAACTATTTGTTTTAATCATCACATCCAAAAAAACTTCGTATTTTTGTTAGATTTACTTTTTACTATTGAGGAAATTATTTGTTTTAATCATCACATCCAAAAAAACTTCGTATTTTTGTTAGATTTACTTTTTACTATTGAGGAAATTATGGAGAAAGGACGTATCTCTCTAGTTTTTGTAATACTATTTAAACTAAGGCATAGCTTCGTAATCGAGGTTCTCAATTTTGAGAAGAAAGCATTTTTTTTTACTTATTTTTTCTGAACATATTAGCTTAGCCATCTGTGATTTCATGTTTCCAAAAGACAGAAAATTTGGTATTATTACTTTAATTTTTTATTCCTACTTTTTTATTGAGATCATTAAATTTTTATTATTTTAAGTATGAAAAGTTTTAATGGATTACTAATGATCTATGGATTGTATTCAAGTTGAAGTATAATTTTCTGAGATGGTTTGTGAACACTATTAGTGTTTTAATTTGTTTAACTATTTAAATGAATTAATTTTTCATTTACAATTGAACGAATACAACAAAATAGCAAGTGATTTATTTTACTTGTGATATGTTCATCTTTTATTTCCATATACTCATTATACCCAAGTTAAAGTAGACTATATATAAATGGATTAGATTTAGAGATTATTTTATTTATTTTATTAAGTTATTTTATTCAATATTTGTATTTACTTTTATTTAATTTCACACATGTAATAAGTTGTTTAAAATGCAACAAGAAAATCTCAGTTTGATTGTGCCTTGGTCAAATTAGAGAAAATTCGAATTTTTATTTCAGCAGAAATCTTGGAGGTAGTTAACTGAGGTGACATGGAATTTGTCACTCAATTAACTCATTTAATTCAAGTTTGGGAAGCTTGAGTTCAATTCATTATGTTTGATTGCTAATTTGTAGCAATCTATTTCAGTTAATTTGAGTTGTTGTCAACTAAACTAGTTCTAACTGTCATAAGAAATAGTGGAGGTTAAGTTGTGGACGTGGAACTTCAACCACATTCAATGATCAACCAGTTAATTTATCAATCATCCCAAAATAATTATTGCATGCAGAGAATTCAAGTTCCCAGTTGAGATGGAGATTCCAAGGCATTGTGCTATTAGTTGCAGCATATTCCAGTTTGTACAGGTGGTGCATGCAGTCAGAGGAAGGACCTAGAGAAATTGCACAATGCAATAGAGGGAAATTCCTAAATAATAGGGGTCAATTTCCCGTAGGAATAGTGCAAGGAAATATGAGCTTGGACGGCTTGAAAATTGGCTAAGTGTTGGCCAAAGTTAGTCAATCAAGCAGAGGGATAGACTATACACTTGCAGGGTGTGCTCAAGCTTGAGAAAGCATATGTATTTCATCTCTATTCTTTGATTAATGTAATATATATAGTAAGGGGTTTTGAGCAGTTGCTTTAGCCTAGATAAATATATATGCATATGTGATGTTTCCTTTTGCATGTCTATGATTTTTGTTCTAGACGGTGAATAAACTTCTACAGATTAGTAGAGTAGATTCAAGTCTTGTGATTTAGCAAATTTCATGAGCATTTTTTAATCTACACATTAATTTCTACATAAGCCTCCATTCATTGGAGAAAATTTTAAAGGGTAATTAGACCCATTGAAATAGTCAAAATCACCATCCCAAATGAATAGGAGTCTAATTGGGACTCTAACTAGGTGATTTCTTAAATGTTGGTCATGGTCAATTATGACCATCAACACCAACATAGATCCATCTTAATGTTGGATTTGTCAAGCATAGAGAGAGAGAGATCAAATCTGTTGAGGTGAAAACATATTTTAGAGTGAAAATATTAAATAAATGTTTGCATTTAGAGATATTTGATTCCTCTCAAGAGCTGATAGTTCTAAGATTAAGATATATCTATGTTGGTTATATAGTTGATCCCTCTCAGAGGTTGATAGTTTAGTGATTAAGATGGACATGCACACATACACCATGTGTCAACACCTTGCTAAGCATGAAATAAATTATACATCCCCCTCATAACCTAAATAAGAAATGTGACACTTATGTGCATATTATAAAATTTATTTATGACCCATATTAATTTTAATTTTTTTGGTTAATTGTGCCAAGAGGCACATTCTACAGCATGATATGAGGGTGATGTGTGATTATGTTTTTGCTCAACATGGATTTGACATGTATCGCTCTTAAAATTAAAATAAAATATTCTCTAAATAGAAAAGCAATGTTGGGTATAATAGAAAACAAATATTAATATTCATGGTTAGTTTAATTAAAAACATTATAAAACATCAATAATCCCAACCTCACTAAAAAACTTGACAGCATCGCAGTTTTTTTGAATTGGATGTGTGCTCGGCCTTCAGGCGTTTGTTCCCCCCTTCCCCTGGTCGTCTCCGCCTCGTCCTCCTGCGGCTACTATGGTCCCTCCGAAGCCATATCCAGATGGCGACCTTCCTCCCACCTCCTCTTAGAAGGCTCAGCTCCCAAAATAAAATGTTGTTGCCTTTGCTTCTCTCTTAACTCCTCTTGGCCCTCCTAGAACCTGACCTTTTGTTTCCAAGTTTGTTAAAAAATTAGAAGATATCCCAGAAATCATTCTTCCTCCCTCTCTCCCTCATTGTGCAGTGCTCTCCCTCTCTGAACGCGGATTGGTGGGACAGTTTACAAGTCTTTGACCTTCTCCTCATTCAGTGCAGAAGTGGGTTGAACAAAACTAGTCCTCTTCAATCAATGGAAAAATATCGATAAAGTTTTGTGGAAGAGGTTACTACACTTTCCATTTCGAAAAAAAAGAAGATAGAGATTTGATATTCAAAAGCGGCCTATATTTCATGGACACTAGGGGCTTATATTTAAACAGATGGACTCCGGATTTCGATCCAGAATTTGATGTGCCAAATGTTGTACTGGTTTGGGTGCGTCTACCTCACCTCCCCTGCCACTGCTGGGGAGATGAATCTGTCAAGGCAACAGGAAAAGCAGTAGGAAAATACATCGACAAAAGCGAGCCAAAGGAGAACACGTGTGTGCAAGGATATGTGTTGAAATATACCTTGGAAAAGGCCTCTCGGAAGAAGTGAAGATCAAATTCGACAGTTGGATGCACATTCAGCAGCTAGACTATAAACAAATCCCATTCAAGTGCAAGTTATGTCATGAATATAGCCATTTCTCTAATAGATGTCTGAAAAAACAGCAAAACGAAAAATTAGAAGCTCAGGAACCAAAATGGCAACAAGTAAAAAAGAAAAATACAGCAAGTAAACAAACTTCTCAGCCCTCTTCATTCCCTCAAGCTCCCTTTCTCTTAGCCCCTATTCTCTCAGATCCCTTCCCTCTCCCTCTTCTCCTTTGCCTTCTTCCATCCCTCCCCTCCCTTCCTCCAACGTTTTTGTCTCTAACCCCTTTGGCCCTCTCGAAGAGCCTTCCATTGCCTCCTCTCCTCCTCCCTCCTCCTCGCTTCTCCCTTTCTCTCCCTTTTCCACCCCCTCCTCTCCCATCCTCCCCCTTATTCCCCTCCCTCCATATTTTGATCAAATCCTAACAAGGAACCAACCATTATCCTCACTGGACGATAAAAATAAAAAATAAATAAATAATAATAATAATAATAATAAACAAGGAACAAAGTCAAACAGAGAACTAAGAGATGAATTTGCAGTAAATTAGATGGCTATGGGTACTCAAAATCCTATGGATACCTTCCTCAAAATGAACATAGGAAATAAGGAGAAAAACCCCCATCCTTCCAGAGAGAAAGGACCCTCTACTTTCAACCAAAATAAATAATGAATATAGTCTCTTAGAACTGTCGAGGAATGGGAAACTCTCTGAAATTCAATGCACTCAAATACTTATTAGCAATGGAAAATCCAGACATCCTCATGATTCAGGAGACCAAAATAAATTAACAAGAATCTAGGAAAATGATACAGAAAAAAAAAAAAAAAAAAAAAAAAAAAAAAAAAAAAAAAAAAAAAAAAAAAAAAAAAAAAAAAAAAAAAAAAAAAAAGAGGAACTATAAAGGATTATCTCTCCAACCAACAAGGGCCTCGGGAGGTATCTCCACTCTGTGGAGGAAAGAAAAATGGGAATTAGTTCATCTACTAAAATATCAACACTGGATAAAAACTGACCTAAGAAATAAAATCACATATGAGAAGTATTGTATGATTAATATATATGCACCAAATCATTATAGAGAGAAATAAGTACGTTGGAACTCTCTCAAAGATATTTTATCTTAGGTTCAAAACAGAAGCATCATAGTTGGAGGAGACCTCAACCTGGTATTTAATGCTTAATAGAAGTTTGGTTGTTCCTTTCATGTTGATCCATCAAGGGATTCCATTGAAAACATTGTGGAATCCTACAACCTATTGGATATTCCTCCAAATAACGGAAAATATACATGGAGAAATCAGAGAATCGGCAAAATCAATATAAAAGAAAGGTTGGAAAAAATTTCTAATCTAGGACACCATATTAACAAACTACAACTAAATCACTTCTAGAATATTCCACACTTCAGCATCGGACCATAATCCAATGGTAATCTCCCTAGGGGCTATGGGGAATCTGGGACTAATACCATCTTGATACTACCCTTCGTGGAATAGAAATGTGGAAGTAAAAAAAATAACAACAGAGGTTTGGTCCCAAAAGATCATAGGTTCTCCAAATTTTGTTTGGGAAACCAAATTAAAAACCTTGAGGAAGGAATTGAAAATATGGACCAAGAATAATCATAAAGAAACTCAGAAAAGGAAGGTAGAATTATTAAAAAAAATGGAATCAGTTCAAGAAACAAAAGGAAGTCAATTTCAGGAAAAGAAACTTTATTGGGAAATATATCGAGAGAATAGAGAAGAGGAAGAGGAATGGAGATTAAAATATCGCAACCTCTAGCTAAAGGTGGGATATAAAAACACAACCTTCTTTTCGTTTGGTTTTGTTATATTCTTTCCACAACTAGCCTACGTGATCAGGGGTTACAGTGGAGACGATAAAAGACCTTGTATGTTGCACTAGGCGCTGCCAAGGGGTAAGGAGGAGGGCGGTAGCCCCCCTGCATGGGGTCTGGGGTAGCGCCCCGAAAAAAATTCTTTTGAACCCTATATTAGGTAGGCAGACCTACCTATGGTTTTATGCATGGATTTCACACATGGTTTTCGGCGCGATGGTTTTTGTTCCATGGTATTTTGTAGATCCGGTCAAGGGAACTACAATTATGTTCTAATCCTGGATTAATAGGTTGGGGTTTATGGATGCTTCAGCATGTATATATAATATATATATATATATATATATATATTATATATATATATGTAACATTGAAAGGAACATAATGAAAAATCAATCTGGTAGACCCGGTTTTGGGATCTAGGGGAAAATCTCTGTGAATATTTGTTTTATGTTTTATGCTCTCGCCATTGTTTATTTATTGTTTTTAGAATTTGTATGCAGGTAATTTTTGTATGGGGTTAAAACCAACATTTGGTATTAGAGTTATTTTGGCTTCAAGGGGACGCCTTTGCTGCTGAGGGGTTTTGCTTGAGCCTGTGGTAGACCTTGTTCAATGGGAGATCTATGGGATCAATTCTTGTGGTGAAAGAAGATGGCGAGCAGTGGAAAGATAAAGATCGATAAATTTAATGGTCATAGTTTTGAGTTGTGGAAACTCGACATGGAGGATCTGCTAGTGGATAAAGATCAGTGGATAGTGGTAGATCCAGGTACTAAACCAACGATAGTGTCCGATGAAAAATGGAAGAAGTTGGATCGGAAGGAAAAAATAACAATATGATTGTGTGTCTTAGATTCATTATTTTTTAATGTATCAGGGGAAGCTACGGCGAAGGCTTTGTGGCAAAAGTTAGGGACTTTGTACCAATCTAAGTCTCTGGTGAATAAATTGTTCCTACGGAAAAAGGTATATAACCTGACGATGAAAGATGGAGACTCGGTGATAGAGCATATGAATGAATTTAATATTGTGGTAAACCAATTATTATGTGTTGATATTAAAATTTGAGATGAAGATAAGTGCATCAGTTTGTTGTGTTCTCTACCAGATTCGTGGGATAATCTGGCTGTTGCAATAGGTAGCAACGCAATCGCCTTGCAGTTTGATGAAATAGTCTCATCCTTGTTGATGGAGGAGATGCGACAGAAAAATATGGAGAGCCATAATGTTGTTTCCTTGTCTGTACAACGACGATCCTAGAACAAAAACAAAAATAAGTCTTTGAGTGGAGATCTAAATCTAGAGGGAGATCTAAATCTCCAGGAAAACTTGTAAATGTGTGCTGGAAATGTGGAAAGGAAGGGCACTACAAAAGGGACTATAAATCTAAAGCTCCTGAGAAAGGAAAGAGATCTAATTATGCTCCTTCTACAGAGGTGAAAACCACCTCAGATGAAGGTGGGTATGTGTACTTGGCTTCTTCTTCAAGTACACATGTAGATCATGAGGCATGGTTGATTGACTTAGGTGCGTCCTTTCACTTCACTCCCCACAGAGAGTGGTTCTGCGAGTATGAGAAATATGATGGTGGTGATATCTTCTTAGGGGATGACAAAAAGGCTAGAATCATTGGTCATGGAAAATTCAAGTTGAAGTTGCAAGGTGGAAGGATTAGAAAACTTTCGAGTGTTCTTCATATTCTTGCATTAGCCAGAAATCTGATTTCTGTAAGCAAGCTGGATGATGCAGGTGTAAAAAAAGTGTTCGAAAAAGATACCTGCAAGATGGTTTGGGGAGCACTAGTATTGATGCAAGGAGTTTGGATTGGAATCTGTACAAGATGCAAGGTAGCACTGTTATTGATGGGTGCAACAATTCTGTGGTTCCTGAAAGTGAAGAAGAAAATCTAGTGGTCTCTCGAGAAAAGACCATGATATCGCATCAAAGGCTGGACATATTGGAGAGAAGGGCCTTCGAATACTTCATGGTAAAGGTATGGTAGAAGATTTGTCTAATAGCTCTTTGGATTTTGATATCTGTGAAAATTGTGTATATGGGAAGAAAAATCAGGTGGTAAGAGAGAGAAACAAATATTAGAGATTGTGCATAGTGATGTGTTTGGATCTATGTTTGTTCCATTACTGGGTAAGTCTATGTACTAAGTATCAGTTATAGATGACTTCTCAAGGAATACATGGATATATTTCCTCAAGAAGAAATATGAAGTCTTTGACAGGTTTAAAGAATATAAAGGTGTTGAGGACAGATAATGGTGGAGAGTTTCTAAGAAGGAATTTGAAGAGTTCTGTAAGAAGTGTGGTATAGCATGGCAGAATACTACTCCATACACACTTGAGAAAAATGGAGTTGCAAAAAGAATGAACAAGAAGTTGATGGAAAGATCGAGAAGCATGCTCAGTGGTGTCTGGTTAGGACAAGACTTCTGGGCAAAGGTGGTGGATACTGCATGTTACCTGGTCAATAGATCACCTTCATCAGTGTTGGAGGATAAGACTCCACGAGAGGTATGGACTGGTAAGAAACCTTCTCTTTCACATCTGAGGGTATTTGGAGGTCGTGCATATTTACATGTTCCAAAGGAGAAAAGAACAAAGTTGGATAGTAAATCTAAAAAGAGCATATTTGGGCATAAGGATGGTTTAAAAGGTTATAAGCTTTGGAGCCCAGTAATAAGGAAGGTTGTGTACAGCCGAGATGTGGTGTTTGGAGAGGTGAAAGATGTTATTAAACATGAAGTCCTACCAAAGGAAACTGAGAAGATAGAGTTTGAGCTAAAGGAGGAAGAATCAAACTCTACAGCAGAACAGGAATTGAAGAACCACAAACTCTAGTTGTGAGAAGATCAATTCGAGAAAGAAGGAATATAGAAAGGTATAGTCTGTATGATTTTTGTTCAACTTTTTCTTTATCTATTACTGATGATGATCCCAGAACTGTGAAGGAAGCAATAGATTCAGAGGATGGCAAACTTTGGAAAGAGGCCATGGTTGATGAAATGGCATCTTTGCACAAAAATGAGGCTTAGGATCTGGTGGAGTTACGGCTGAAAGGAAATTCATTGGTATAAAATGGGTGTTCAATAAGAAGATGAATGTAAAAGGAAAGGTGGAGAAATACAAAGCTCAGTTGGTAGAAAAAGGTTATTCCTAGGTGTCGTGAATTGATTTTGGTGATATTTTTTCTCCTGTTGCCAAGGTAGCTTCTATTAGATTTCTTTTATCTGTTGTTGTTGCTTTTGATTTTGAGGTAGAATAGATGGATGTGAAGACAGCATTTCTTCACGGGGATCTGGAAGAAGAGATCTACATGAAGCAACCTGAAGGCATTGCGGTGAAGGGTAAGAAAGAAATGGTATGCAAGTTAAAAAGGTATTTGTATGGGTTAAAACAGTCACCAAGGATGTGGTATCAGAAATTTGATACATTTATACGGGGACTTGGCTTCACCAGAAGCAAAGCAGATCACTATGTGAATTTTAAATTAATTGGTGACCATGTTATTTATCTAGTTTTGTATGTGGATGATATGTTGTTGATTGGAAATGACAAAGAAATTATCCAAGATTTGAAGACCAAATTGTCCTCCAAATTCGACATGAAAGATCTTGGTGCTGCAAACTATATTTTGGGTATGGAAATTAAATGAGATCGGGCAAAGAGGAATCTCTTGTTAAACCAGAGGAAGTATGTTGATACAATACTACAGAGGTTTAATATGCAGGATAGAAAACCAGTGAAGGTTCAGACCAAATTGTCCTCCAAATTCGACATGAAAGATCTTGGTGCTGCAAACTATATTTTGGGTATGGAAATTAAATGAGATCAGGCAAAGAGCAAGCTCTAGTTAAACCAGAGGAAGTATGTCGATACAATACTATAGAGGTTTAATATGCAGGATAGAAAATCGGTGAAGGTTCCTATTTTTGTAGGTGTAAATTTATCTGCTAAATAGTGTCCTGAGACACAAGAAGAGGAAGAGAACATGTCTCGTGTTCCATATGCAAGTGCAGTCGGTAGCTTAATGTATGCGATGGTCTATACTAGACCAGAAATTGCACATGCGATGGGAGTATTGAGCAAGTTTATGTCAAAACTAGGGAAGGAGCATTAGACATAAGTGAAGAGGGTTTTTAGGTATTTGCATGGCACTAGTGATTATGGTTTGCGCTACCAAGGAAGACCAGGATTGGACAGATTTTTGGACAACCGTGGCTTTGTTGATGCAGACTAGGCTGGGGGCCTGTATCAAAGAAGATCTACAAGTGGATATGTGTTTAACCTATTTGGAGGTGCAGTCAGTTGTATGAGTAAGAGACAATATGTAGTGGCACTTTCAACTACAGAGGCAGAATACATGGCAACCACTCATGCAAGAAAGGAATTAGTTTGGTTGTAGAGATTATGTTCAAGAATGGGTTTAATACAGCAACCTATAAGGATAAAGTGTGACAGCCAAAGTGAAATTTTCTTGGAAAAGAACCCTACTTATCATTCAAAGACAAAGCACATTGATGTTCAATATCACTTTGTGAGAGATATGATAGAAGACAAAAAGGTGTTGTTGGTAAAGGAGGACACTTTGAAGAATAATGCAGATGCATTGACAAAGTTTGTGAGCATTGAGAAGTTATCTTTGTGTAGAGAACAATCAGTGTTGCATGGTTGGATCAATGACTAAGCTCTCTTGTGGCCCCCCTATGGAAAGAAAACAACAAGTGGGAGAATGTTGGGGTTGTGTTATATTCTTTCCACAACTAGCCCACGCACGGGGGGGTTACAGGGGGGGTGATGGCTCCCCTTGTATGTTGTGTTGGGTGTTGGTTGGGGGTATGCAAGGGGGTAGTATCCCCCCTACACAAGGTCCAGGGCAGCTCCCCGGAAGGAAAAAAATAAATAAATAAATAAAATAAATAAAAATAAATAAATAATAAAATAAATTAATTAAATTAAAAAAATAAATTAATTAATTAAAAAATAAAATAAAAATAAAAAAATAAAAAATTGGACCCTACATTAGGTGGGCGGACCTACCTTTGGTTTTATGCATGGATTTCACACATGGTTTTGGGCACGATGGTTTTCAATCCATGGTATTTTGTAGATCAGGTGAAGGGAACTACGGTTATGTTCTAATCCAAGGTTAATGGATTGGGGTTTATGGATGCTTCAGCATGTATATATATGTATTGTAACATTGAAAGGAACATAATGAAAATTCAATCTGGTAGTATCGGTTTTGGGACATAGGGGAAAATCTCTGTGTATATTTGTTTTATGTGTTATGCTCTCGCCATTGTTTATTTTATGTTTTTAGAATTTGTATGGAGGTGACTTTTGTACGGGGTTAAACCTACACTTTCACAACTCAATAAAGATGTGTAGAATCATAAACCAAATTGACATTATAAAGGTAGAAGAAGACAAAGAAATCAGATGTCAAGAAGCTTTAAAAAAGGAAGCTTACAGCCACTTTATAATTCTTCTAATAGCATAATTATCAAATTCATATTATGGAAGTTAATCACTGCTTCCTCTGTGGCTCTTAGTAAATCTATTGTTTCCACCCATTTTGTCACATAACTATGGTTACCAGTATGTAGGCCTTCTGATTGGATGGCAGATAGAATGGACCTACAAAGACTAATTCCCAACGCTCGAAGGGTTCTATGACAAATTGTGGTTGTAGAGGCATTTCATTAGATTGGCCAGGTCGGCCCATCCTTTGGCAATATCGTAGGCCTAGGAATATTTTTTAGCATCCTTAAAAATAGTGGACCAATAATAGCCCATTGGTAATACCTTATGTCCTATCCTTCGATCTGTGAAATGTCCCCCACAGGGTTCGTCATGGTAAGCCGTCAAAATGTCATGGATCTCATCCTCACAGATACATCTGCATATACACATGTTGGCCCCTGTATGAAAAAGATATCTGCCTATCCAAGAGAACCGGGTGTTGTGCTGAACAATCAGTTTTCTTTCTCTTGTTGTTAAATGTTTAGGTAGCTTCCCCACTGCCAGATAATTTGCCACATCTACGTACCATGGCATCTTAACTACCACGGCAAACAGGTGCTCATCCGGAAATTGGTCATCTATGACTAGTGGATCATTAACCTTCGGGATTTGAGATAGAAAATCAGAAACTAGATTTTCCTTTCCTGGAAGATCTTTGATAGTAATGTCGAACTCCTGCAAAAGAAATATCCATCGTGTTGCTCCCATTTGTGATTATTTTATTAGCTAGATATTTAATGGCAGAGTGATCAGTATACACAAAGACTTGGTATCCAATTATGTAGTGTCTAAATTTGTTTATTGCATAAATAACTACTAAGAATCCTTTTTCTATCACTATGTAATTGAGTTCTGCAGGAGTGAGATTTTTGCTAATGTAATATAAAGCATTAGGTTTCTTGTCCTCCTCTTGGTCGAGGACAGTGCCTATAGCAACATTTGATGCGTCCATGGAGATGTGGAAAGGCAGCTCCCATTTTGGTCCACGTAATACTGGTGTTGTTGAGACTAGTTTCTTTAATGTTGCAAAAGCTATGTCACACTTGTTAGACCAACTGAAATCAACATTTCCAATTAAAGTGTATAAGGGTGCCACAATCTATGAAAAAATCTTGATAAATCTACAATAATAACCCGGATATCCTAGGAAATTACGTACCTCTGTTTGGGTGCAGGAGATAGGCAGTAAAAGAATTACCTGTGTTTTTGTTGGATCTACCTGTATTCCTGTTGCACAGATGTAATGTCCTAGGATCACGCCCTCGGTCATCATCATGTGACACTTGAAACTGCTTAAACATAACCTGGTATTGATGCATCATTCTAAGACCTTTTCTAGCATTTGCAATGCTTGATCAAAATCATCCCCATATGGAATAAAGTCATCCATATATACCTCCAGTCCTTCATTTATTATATCAGTAAATATGCTTAGTATAGCTCTCTGAAATGTGGTTGAGGCGTTGCACAAGCTATATGGTAATAACTTGTATGTAAATGTGCCCCAGGTACATGTGAAGGTTCTTTTGTCCTGGTCTTCAGGGGCAATCTGAATTTGATTGTATCCACTGAAGCCGTCTAAAAAGGAGAAGAAATGCTTCCCTGCTAACGTATCGAGGACTTGATCAATGAATGGGAGGAGAAAGTGATCTCTCTATGTTGCCTTGTTTAACTCTCGATAGTCTACACAAAAATGCCACTTCCCATTTTTCTTAGGGACGACCACCAATGGAGAGACCCATTTGTTGTCTGAGATAGGATAAATAAAGTTTACATCTAGTAGCTTCTGCAATTCCTCTTTCATGATATCCTTGAAGTGTGGGTTCAACCTCCATTGAGGCTGTCAGATGGGTCGCACATCCTTCTCTGCATAAATGTGGTGTGTACATAGTTTTGGGTCTATCCCTTTCATATCAGGATAATCCCGACAAAAGCCCCTTTATATTTCTGCAATACCTGAATAAGCTTTCTCTGTTGTTCACTATCCAGATTAGCATTGATATTTATAACTTTTCCTGGTTCGATCTCAGCTAGTTTGTCGTTATGAACAATAGTCATATGAATATGTTGGTCGTCTGTATACTTCAGGGGATCTTCCATGGCTTCGTTATAAAGGATTGCTTTCAACATCTGACACTGTACATTACTCACATTAGCTGGTTGATTTATCAAATTGTTGATAACGTCATCTTCTGTTTGATCTTTAAATTCCAATGCTTCTGCTACTGTGAGTGGTGAACAGATTCTCTCTTCCAGCTATGCTAGTGGTTGCTTACATATTTTTACAATGGGAAAACTTGGCCTGGCAGGAGGGTATAACACCAGATTTTTTATAGCATCTCCCTTTGTAATAGTCATCTATTGCCAGCCAAGGTCGACCCAGAATCAAAGGATGCCCATCCAACCTACTCCTTGGGTTTATAACCAAGAAATCTACTGGATATTCCCATGAGTCAATAGAAATTGTGATATCTTGTAAGGTCCCTTCTAGTCTTACCACCAATCAGTCAGCAAGTTCTAATAAAGTGGTGGTTGCTTCTAAGGTTGTAATACAAGTTCTTTACAAGTTTTTGTTGTTAATGTGTTGATGGCAGCTCCTATGTAAACTACTGTATTTGGAAAAGAGCAGCCAGATATTTGAACTGTTACTATGGGGTTTCCAGGATCTTCATACTTTATTGGAGTTTCCTCTCCCAAGATTAGATCGAATAAGGTTCCTACAACATGGATAGTGGGTGAGGTTTTTACCTTCCTCACATGCTTCTTTACACATAATTCTTTGATGTTTTTGGCATAGATGGGAATGCCTTGAATAGTCTAGAGGAGAGGAATCTTAATACACAATTTTTTTAGTTCCCCTATAAGGTCGAAATCAGGGTAGGTGATCAGTTTAGGTATTGTTAGCCTTTCCGGGAATGGAGGAGAAGTGACTATAATATTTTCAAGGTCATCACACCGATCTATTTATTCCCCTTGCTTTGATTCAGTATTATTTACAAGTGGTGGAACATGTACAAGTGATGGAATATGTAAAGGTGGAGTTACACTTTCTATTGTAACAGGTGAATTCTGTTGTAATGTATAAGGAGTTGATAGTGCAGGTTGAGGCTTAGGGCTTGTCCCAATAGGTACATTAGATATCCCTAGAGGTCATTGCCAGTTTGTAGACCAATTCGGATTTGAGAGGTGGAGGCAGGCCACTGGGATTAATAGGGACTATCTTGCCAAACAGGAGTAAAAGGAGAATTTTTCCAGCCATTTCCTGGAAAAGATTGTTTTGGCCAGGATGTCATAGGGAATGGCAAGCTTTGCCAATTTGGGTAGGGTGATTGACCTTGCCAGGTTGCCCCAAGGTACTGCTGTTGATTAAACTGCGAGGAAGGAAAGAATTGGGATGTGTCTTGTGACATACCTATATGTTTAGCTTGCCATTGTCGACGTTGGTTCATCAAATATATCAGTTTTTTTCCTCCTCTACATCTTTGAATACTGCTTTCAGCCTGGGTAATGATGGACATTGTTCAGTGTCATGATCTTTAGTACAAATGGCGAACATCTCAACCATGTCTAACGGGCATTCCCTTTGGTTGTGCTTCTTCTGACAACGTGGGCAGAAGATGGCCAAATTTTGTTTTGTTAAAGCCTATTTTTGTTTGGCCTGTAGGACGTCCAGCTGTGTTGTAAGAGTGCCCAGGATGTCTATCTTAAAATCTTCCAGGAGGTTGTCGATCTCCATCCATGTTACACCTCAACTATGTGGTTTTCTTCCTCTGCTCATTGGATCTCGGCTAGCTTCTCCTGTACGTGTGCTTCCCCACGAACACCTGATACACAAATGATAACTTCATCATAATCTTCCTGAGAAATATCTCCTTTTCTCATTAAGTTTAGAGCTTCTACTCATTCCTCTTTCATTCCTTTAATCAATATAGCTCTTAGGACTTATTTTGATAGGGCAGTGTGTGGAGATCTCTGCAAATTATAATTAAATCATTCTACATATTCTTCTAGTGTTTCATTATCTTTTGTAGCCATCTTAAAAATCTCATCTTTCAGTTCCCTAGTTTTACAAAAGTCCTGATATCTTTTAAGGAATGAGGTTTTCATTTCGTCCCAAGAATTGATGGTTCGCCAACCTAGACCCATAAACCATCTCAAAATTTCCCCTTTCAGAGTGGAAGGGAACAGTTTCAGTTTTTGGGGGTTGGTGGTATAGTCATACCCTCTACAAAGGACATCAAACTCAAACAGGAAAGCATCAACATCCTCTATGATCATCCCATGGAAGGTTGGGATGCTCTGCAGAGGAATGGCCTTCATAGGGGCATTAGCCACTTGGTCGACTATGGGGTAATCTAATGTCGAGGTTTGACCTTGGGGTGGCTGATCTACCATTTTGTCAAAGATATGCCAATAATATTCAAGGATTTCAAGGGGTGCTTTTGGAGTAAGCAGAGAATTGGCAACCCGAGATGGCTTTACAACACTTCCTAGGTTTGGAATCTCAGGAGATCCTTGTTCATCCAAATGTGGTTTTGCTTTAGCAGTACCACTAGTTTCTCCTTTTCCTTCTTGTAAGTTACAGGATTTTCCCTCTGGTAGAGGATCAGAGTGTAGGCTTATTGTAGCTTGAAAACTCTATTTCGATCTCCTACTTGGCTTTAAATCTCAGCATGAGTTGCAGATGGTGAGCCTGCTCCTTGAGGGATAGCAATAGAACTTTTTCCAAGTATAGCCTGGATTCCTACTGATGCTTGAGACTTTGCTCTTCTTATGATTTCATCTATAAAGGTCGTTCTCCCAAGGTTTACCGATCCTTTGGTTTTTGTGGGTTTTGTGGGTTTTGGTGGTGGATTCTACTATTTTTCTATCTTTTTATTTCTAGTCATTCATAAAACAAATTCCTATTTAACCTCTAAGGTTTTGTTGTAAAGCGGGCAGGTAAGCAAGCACTTTACTTGTTAGGTACGCAGGTTCTTACCTTCCGTTTTTAAAACCCAGTTCTCCTACAGCAAAGAAATACAAACAATCACTTGAAACACTCTCCCTGGCAATGACACCAAAATGTTGGCTCACTAACATGTCTTTTTACAGGTAATCTTAATCCCTACATTAGTTGTCAACCCGAGGTGAGTCTTTCTATTTCAAGAGTGCCAAAATAGTATGTGCAATGAAGCTAGAGGTTATCTAATGATGAATCGTTGCAATCACTAAAGGCTAATTCTTCAATTCAATTCACACAATTTTGAAAAGAATTATCTATGAAAGAAATTCTCACAACACACCATGTAATTCTATGCAACTTGTTCTGAACCTAATTGAAACTAAATGCAAATAAGAATTACACTTAGAATCATTCAAATAAGCTTGAGACTAACCACACTTAATCAAGTAAAGAAACTATGACTATCAAATAACACTATGAATCTATAACAATCGAAATTAATCTACATTACTCAATTGAACAGCAATAGTAAGTGAATAGCAAGCAACAATCGGTAATTGAACAGCAATCGGTAAGTGAACAGCAACAGCAATAAAGGATTCCTAAATGATAAACATTCTATATTGCAAACTGTAGAAGTTAATCAGTCTTATCTTTCAAGATCTATGATAACATCTATTCAAATGAACAGCAATTAAACACGCATTCACTCATTCCAATCAAAGCGCTACTTAAGTATATCTCACAACTTCAATATGAATCTAATTGAACAACAGTATAAATCGATATCACAAATATTCACGATAAATGAAATAACAGAACATTAAATCAATTGCAAAGACTGAATATAAAACTATAACACAAAGGAGCAATGGAACTTCTTGTTACTAGGCCCAAAGGTGCTAGAAGCCTCTGCTTAATAAAAACTCAGAATACAAAGATGTATCAAATGCAACCTTCTTTCATTAACTTCAAGTAACAGCTGACAAATTCACTGAATGAACAGCGTTTATGCTTCAAAAAAGAATAATTACAAATTAAAATTCTGGACTTGTATCAAGTTGCCTTTTGGCCCTATATATAACATAAAAGAGAAACTTGGATAAAAGTGAATCTTCAAGATCATGGGATCCTGAGGATTTCGCAATATAAAATCTTATCATTTGATAAAACAGGAGGGATCGAATTGATCTTCCGCTTCCTTATCTACCCCAGATGTTGTGGCTTTCCCTTTTATGGCCTCATATTGTTCTGCCAACTGAACATATTTTCCCAATCGCATCTCTGCATACAAAGATAGCAAAGAATGAATGAACGGAGATAATCTTATAAGGATGAATGATAAATGAAGCATTTGATGAAGAGAAATCATACCTTTTTCCTGTCCCAACATACTCCCTAGCTTACCTTGTTTCACATCCTCATGCAAGCGTAAGTTAAGATGCAACTGAGTGAGGGAATAAGTAGGATATACTTCCTCCTTGTAATTCCTAAAACCATTCTTTTACTTAAGGACAGTGAAAGCCTAGGTTACCTCATGATCTTTTAAGTTATAATCACTATGGTATTTATCAAGAGGGTACCATATGATTGGGGTTATGTAGCAGCATCATATCTAATCTGGCCCCATTGTTAAAATCATATTACTATATTTGTAAAAATGGGAAGAGGCAACTTGGAAGTTACTGTATCCGAACGGCTCTCGGCCCCTCACAGTGTTACTGGAAACTTCCCATCTTTGCCTTGATGCAACCAAGGCTTCTTCTTTAATGTCCTGGAAGTATTCCTTTCCGGCCTGAATGATATCAATATGGATTGGCCCCAATTTGCCTACGACACCGTATTTTTTCATAAACTATTTATGTTGGACAGATAGGAGTAATGGTTGTATGCACTCTCCTCTGACCCATAGGTCAATGCCATCCTCACGTCTTTTGAATGTGTTGTAAGCCTTGGACCATTTCAGCTGATTAGCAGTAAACGAGAGGAATGTCTGAAATTGAATATCTCTTATAAAAGGGGTAGGGTGGTTGTCCCTATCATCCTCTAAAACACAATTATGCATATAGATCTCACAAAGGAGGTGTTGAACCTTCTCATCGTGTTCTCTAAAATATTTAATAAAATCAAGAGTGGTTTTGATTTTTGTCGGTTTACCAGCATTAACGACCTTAACTTTTAGCAGGAGGTATCTTTCCATAAGAAATAAAGCATAATTGGTGGTGGGTGTGGGGTCGTAAATATGACCACTTTTTAAACACTTATTTCATCCATTTTTACTCTTCTTCATCACATCATTTATCATAATTTATTATATAAATCCATTTTATAAATGATTTATGCTCTTATGGATGAATATTAGTTCTTCTCCTTTATTTCTAATACATTGATGATTATGCATGATTTTATCAATGATAGTTTTAATAAATTGGTTGTAATAAGAAGTGACAATTTTGTGGTTGAGATTCTAGGCAACTGAAGAAGAATCTGAAAAATCCGGAACATGGGTTTTGTCTAGAACGGACCCAATTAACTTTATCATGGAATGGTTTGCCCAAATTCGGCTTGTATTGAGAGAAACACAGGGTTCTTTGAGCACGATTTTCTCATATTTTTTGTTGCAGCCGTCCTCCAAATCTCAGTTGCAAAGCCAAATTCGCCCTGCTCTTGTTGAAAGATGGATGGAAATATATTTTCTTGTTGATCAATTGGTTAGAATCAATCCAATTTTGTAATATAAATCATGTTGTAATTATCTCTTTTGTAACTGCTCTCTGATCTCTCTCTATTTAAATGAAAATAGAGATCAGAGAGGGGGATGGGAAAGGGATGGAAAAATGATGGAGGATTAGAGATTCAGAATTGAGGATGGCTGAGAGAATGTAGAATTGGGAATGATGGATTCAGAATTATGATTTGAGAATTAGAAATTCAGAATTAAGGATTCATGATTCATGATGGGATAGGAGGAAAAAGGGATTGTTGCATGTTGTAATTCTCAAAGCTTCAGCTGTTGTAATGATTTCACAGTTTGATGATTAATATATGATTTGGGAGTTGTTGTTCATTCACTTGCTCTAAAGTAGCCCAGAAGCATCCGCTGGCGGCTAAGGGCCCAGCCTCTGGTGGATTGTGCTGCTACTATATATTATATTTGTAGTTCATGCGTGGTTTCCATTATCAGTTTTGTTCGGTAATCTGACATGTTTTGTTATTTTACATCACGATTCTGTTAGATTCGATTTATGTTCAATTGAGTAATATCGTTCTCAATTCCATGAATGTCGTATTGATTCATCTTGACTTGGTAATGCATTGTTGTTCTTTTAATCATTGATATAACATTACTGATCCTTACAGAATGTTATTGCTGTTCAATTACAGCGTAACCGTGTTGTGACCTTCATAAGTTGGTATTACTATATTCGTCTATGGTTTACACTTAATCACGATTGTTGTTCAATTGACATTGATGTTCTATTATGAATTACAATCGTTCTTATTTATAACTGAGATTGATATTTGTGGTATCGAAGTCAGATTACTATTTCTTTTAATATTAAGGTGTGTCATGTGTATTTTGGTTCACTATACATTTATATTTGATCTTAAATGTTGTTCTATATTTCATTTCTAATTAGTTGCCATTCTATTTCCATTTGTTTTTTGTTTTATCCTTTGAGTATTCTATAGGATAAGGCTGCTGCACTTGTTTTTGTAGATCAAGGTGTTGTTGTTCATTAGATTTAGTTGTTGTTACATTTTCTAGTTGTTGTTCCATTTCCTGTTATTTGCGTTATTGATTGCTTTGGTGTGTAGAACGATCTGAAACTGTAGTGGGCATTGGCATTTGTTGTCTAGTCCCCAAATTCATGATCTGTTCCTTGATTACTTTTGGTAACATCAGTTTCCAAAGGGATGAGTTATTGTTACTGGACCCTTGACTGATACATTGCTTATTTTTCAGAATGAATGATTTAGGCTTCAAGATATTTTGCTGTAATTAGATTTTGTTTCAAGCATTCATTTACTTTTGGATTTTAAGCACTATACTACAAAACATTACTCTTGAGTAAATAGTCGTGTCAGACTGAGTACACTCTTGAAACAAAAAGTCGTCCCTGGGTTGACAATTAATGTGAGGTAATTAGGAGTTAAAAAGACAACTTTTTATCGCTCGACATTTTGGCGCCGTTATCGGGGAGAGTGTAGCCATTTTTAAAGAGTAGTGTGCATTTGATGAGTGCCTGTTAGGAAAGAATTGGGTATTAAAAACGGAAGGTAAGAACCTGCATAGGGAGCAAGTAAAAGCCCTGCTCCCCCGCCCGCTTTCCAACAGAATTGTTAAAGAACTTAGGGTAGAAATAAATGTTTGAATTTTTGTGTGAATGACTAAAAAAAAATAGAAATTTTCAAAAACAAATCTTATGATTTCACTTAAGTGGTGATGTAAGTACCACCCATTTCACTAACCAATTGACAGGAACATTTGAAGAAGGAGCCTCAAAGATATACATGAAGAACATCTTATGTTATGGTAAGAAATGGCTCATATTTCTACTTTTGAATTTCCTATCAAAGATCTAGGAGGAGTGACACAAATGCACATAATTCCCCCATCTTCTCTACCAAATTTTCATGGTTTGACAAATGAAGATCCAGATACATTCTTAATTTGAGTTCGAAATACTTGAGAGGATATGATTATTGTACTAATGATCAAAGGTTGAAAATGTTCCCCTTACTCTAAAAGGAGCAGCTCTTCGTGGTTCATGAGCCTAGGTGGGAATTGCATCAAACAGGGAAGACATGAAGAACATATTCTTGAAGAAGTACCAGACCATGCAAGGCCAATGAAGATATTTTTTGCTATGATCAAGGGGAAGATGAAACTTGGAGGACTAATGTAGATCGATTTCAATACAACCTTCAAAAATCAAAAAAAAAGCATTGGAAAAGAGCCTTAAAAACACTCCTTCTAAGGAATCCAAGATGAATTTTTAGAACTCTTAATTGATAGAAAAAGTGATGTTTTTAGTTATAATATGATGATGTTTGTGAGTTGTGCATAAGGTATTCAAGAGGAATCTCCAAGGCTGGTAAGAATTCTAGAGATGTTTGTTCTTTCTTTTCCAAATCTGCTACAAGAATAGGAGACATAAGAGCTGAAATCAATGCTTTATTTGAACATTTTAAAGTTGATTTTATTAGCTCTCTAAATGCAAAATTGGATGTTTTGCAGGTTCATAAAAATCAAGAATATGATGAAGTGTTTTTCACTCATGACCGAAAGGAGCATACCATAGATGGTTGTTCTTCCTTATCTAATTTGGAAGTGGCATATCAAAGAGATGGGGAAGCTGCAACAATGTCAATAGGAATGGTTCAAAACACTTCCTCTTCATTCTCTTACTTGCATAATCCATTATGGAATACTAATGTGTTAGGGCATCCATGTCAATATAACCATCAATCTTGTCTACAAGTTTGGCATGGTTCACCTTATGATTGCATGACTACTCTCCTTCATCTTGTAGTACAAGCACATTCTCCATATTCTTCACCAGCTCTTCCACAACATCTTGCTTGCCCATCAAAACCATTCACACAACCTAATCAACCACATCATCAAAATGCTCCATTCCATACACAATTTCCTGCTCAACTAGTTCCTCACCCTCACCACAATAAACCAGTACAACATGCTTACAATGTTGAACTGCAAAATTTACCCACCCTTCCCACCCATTCTATCTCACATGTGTCATTAGAGAAAACTTACAATGAGATTCAGAATGTTTCAAATTCAAAAATTGTACAAGCTATGGAAGAAAATGAGGTTTCTTTTAGTATGCATCAACAAGTCATTTTAAAAGCTCAAGAACTTCATGGTATGATGGCTATGGGAAATCAAGAAAGTAAAGGATATATCGAATATTGGTTTCACTCCATCATTTGTTTGCAATATCACTCCATACTTCAACAATTTTTGACACCATTTTTTCAAAGGAAGATGGCTTCTCATACCCTAATATTCATTAATATGTATTTTTCAAATTTGGGTATGTGTATGCATGAAGCCTTATTTCGAAAATGGCTCCACTGGAAGTACTCATATACGTATTTATATTCATTTTTCAAATCAAAATAGGTTAGTGTCGAAAATAAAATAAATAAGGGAATAAATAAATGCATTTTTTTATGTAAAACTAGTTGTTTTTTGTTGCAACATGCTATGAAAATCAACATCGGTGATAAAATAAATAAATAAATAAATTTAATTCATTTGTGTATGTAGATGAATTATAATGGAAATAATAGTTCTACAAACACTCATTTTCATTTTTATCACCAACTTGAAAAAATGCTTGAATATCATATTTTTTTGGCTTGCGGGCTTGATCAAATTTCTGAAAACACAGTCGGGACAGTCATGTTTTGAGGAACCAAAATGAAATATTTTTAAAACCTGTTTATATTCTACATATCCCTTGATTTATACTTTCCAATCGAATTTGAATCACTCAATTTGGATTTGAAACGAAAAAATTAGAACCAAAACATTGATAGGGTGTCTAGCAGACAGCTCAGCAACAGAGTTGGGACAGTCAGTTTTTGGAGGCCTAAATGACCATACTTTTAAAACTTGTTTCTATGGTAGATTCCTCTATGAATATAATTTACAATTCAATTGGAATCACTCATTTTTTATATCGTATGGGGAAGTTATGATCAAAATACTGACTGTCTATCGTAAATCCACACCCTTAAAACTCTATTTTTCCTGTTGTTCCTTAGAGTATTTGGCTGATCAATTATTCTTGTCTTAAAAACCTGTTTCTATTGGAGATAAATAAATAAATCTAATTTCATTTCCAATTTTAATCATTCGAATCCGACATCAAACGAAGAATTTATGCTTGAAATATCAATTGTTGGTCTAAGTTGGGTAATTGAAAATGACTCTGTTATGCAAATTGTTCTAACTAAAATTGACATATCATATCACTGAATCTTTAAAACAAGTTTCTAATGGAGATAACCTTTTAATTTTTTCTCATTTTGCTTTGGAATCACTCAATTTGGACGAAAAACAAAGAAGTTGTGATTAAAACACTGCTGGTTAGTATGGTCGACCGTTGCTCTCCCGCAGGTGACAAATAAATTTTACTTTGTTATTTTCTCCGTGGATTTGTTCTACAGAGTAACTACTTGTTAGTTTTTTGAATAATTCTTGGATTAGGGGAGCCCGTGCACCTCTCTTTCTCCATGATTTAATCTTTTATTGCAGGTAGATACTTGTTTTTTGTAGGTCCTATGAGAAAAAGAAGGTCAATTTATGGATAAGTGATTCTTGAAAGAAATTTTAATGAAACAAGAAAATTTTATCCAACTCATTACCCAACGGATTCATAACAGAAGAAATGAAAAATTGATCTCCATTTGAAGATTCATGTCTTGTCACTGCTGCCAAAACATTTTTCAAAGAGATCATTTTTTTCCATAATATCATAGCTGTTGTAACTTAATTTATTTATTTACATACTGTTTTTAAATAAAATGTTGTTTTTTTCTGATCTCTCTTATATTTTGTGTTTTAAGTGTTGCTTCACTCAAACTGTAACCCATCCTAAGCATCAATACAGTGAACAGCTAATTCATTCTTTGCATGCTTGCATTTTATGCTTGTACATTTTGTTGTTCATTTTCTGAAGGGACAGCATTTGTGTGCACTTTTGTTGTTTCTGTTGTTCCTTTTCCAAAGGGACAACATTTTCGTTTTTTTGTTCCTTTTTCAAAAGAACAGCACCTTTTGTGTTAGTTTTTCCTTTTCCACGGTTCATTTTGCTGTTCCTTTTCCATGGTTCATTTTGTTGTTCCTTTTTCACGTTTTGTTGTTCATTTTCGAATGGAACATCACTTCTGCACTTTCACGTTTTGTTGTTCATTTTCGAATGGAACAGCACTTTTGCACTTTCACGTTTTGTTGTTCCTTTTCGAATGGAATATCACTTCTGCACTTTCACTTTGTGCTATTCCTTTTCGAATGGAACAGCGCTTCTGCACTTTCACGTTTGGCTGTTCCTTTTCGAATGGAACAACGCTTCTGCACTTTCACGTTTTGCTGTTCCTTTCTGAATGGAACAGCACTTCTACACTTTCACGTTTTGTTGTTCCTTTCCGAATGGAACAGCGCTTCTGCACTTTCACATTTTGTTGTTCTTTTCCAAATGGAACAGCACTTCTGCACTTTCACGTTTTACTGTTCCTTTCCGAATGGAACAGTACTTCTCCACTTTCACATTTTGTTGTTCCTTTTCGAATGGAACAGCACTTCTGCATTTTCACGTTTTTTTGTTCCTTTCCGAATGGAACAGCACTTCTGCACTTTCACTTTTTGCTGTTCCTTTTCGAATGGAATAGCACTTTTGCACTTTCACGTTTTGTTGTTCCTTTTCGAAATGGAACATCACTTCTACACTTTTACGTTTTGTTGTTCCTTTTGGAAATGGAACAGTTGTTGTTCTTTTTTCGAAATGGAACAGCATTTCTGCACTTTCACATTTTTGTTGTTCCTTTTCAAAGGAACAACATTTTCGCATTTTTGTTGTTCCTCTTAAAGAACAACACTTTTTTACATGCATTTTGTGTTGTTCCCTATAGGGAACAACACTTTTTCATGTGTATTTTTGCTTTTTGGTGTGCACTTCCTTTTTTTGTTCCCTACATGAAACAACATTTTTTTAGTGTTTTTGTTGTTCCTTCAAAGAAACAACACTTTGGGAGTATTTTTGAGAGCAACCCTTCCTTCCTCTTGTGGGATTATTCCTAGTTCATCTCAACCACATTTTACTGATTCTCTTTCATGGCATGAAGTACATTATTTTTATGAGGACATGAATTATGGATTCTATTGAAGCGAGTTAATATCATTCACATTATGATCTTTAACAGGACAGCACCTTGATGATAGATTATTTTCAAAAGGGACACAATTATTTATATACTACTTTACTGCATTGTTTTCTGTTGTACATAATATTGATTGATCATCTTAATACCATGCTGGTTCCACCCTTCCTGGTTATAATCTTCTCTATCTATAATAAATGAGATTATGGGTATATTTTTTTTCTATTGACATGTTCAACTTCTTCCACCATCCTTACTCTTAAGGAGTACTGAGCCTCCCTCTTTTTATCATAAAAATGTCTAAATAACAACAAAATTTTGTTCACAGATGGAGGATAGGGGGTCTCATTACGAGCCAGCCTACCATGTTCATAAGGCTGTAACAAACCATTATGGCCACCACACCAGGGTTATGATCCATTGGATAGCCAAATTATCCTTCGAACAGGAGGTCGCATCACGAGCCAGCCTGATCACTTTTGCTACATCCCGGTGAATGGCAATGTGGTTATCTGGTTACCACACCAACACATTGATTTCTTCTATAGAACAGCACTGAAACTCTCTAATTATAAATTGAGGATCCTAGCTCATATGGGTTAAAAAGCAACCCTGTCGAGGCTATGGATGCCTGCTGGCAGCAGAGGCTCTGCTTATGGTATTGAAGTTATATCTTATCGTCAATTATTACTATAATACCATTTTCTTATTTTATTTTTTTTATCAGAGAAATTATTTCCTTAATTTTTCCCTGTTTTGAACCTTTATGCATGAGAAATTGTTTTATGATCAATCGCATCAGTTTCAGCTAGAATATTGTCAGTAAAGCATATTTTTGGCATATTGTTGTTCTTTTTCTTTTTCACATAACTTATCATCAATCCAAAGCATCCTATCTTTTATTAATAACTACCTTTATACACTATGCTCTCATTATAACCATAACTCTCGTTTTCCTATCATTGATATGTGTACTTTGCTTCATTTACTGTTGAATTGTTCATTCCCTTGCCCTGTCGTCAGCACAACGCCTTTCATATGCTTTATGGTCATGGAATCCCTTTTCCAATTGGAGGGGGGAATGTATGCATTATGGGATAGCATGCGATATGATTATTGCACTCTGCCATAACCTGTTGATTTGACAACATATCAGTATTGTATGTATACAAAAGTTTTTCTGATTGAAATTTTTACATGCATATTATCTGTTGCTATTCAATAACTAACACTATGGATTCAAGAACATTGCATGCAAAATAGTGATATGTTTACATGACAACAACAAGTATGGGCAGAACTCTATTCGCAACATGACCACACTATTGCAACTAACAGAAGAAGCTCGAGCAACTTGCGAACGTGAACAATTCTTCAAACATGATGTGTTTACCTGGATTCCACCTTTTGCATCACTTTCAACACCAGCTCTGCCTACATCAGCTTCAACACATGCCAGTGCATATATGTCATTCCACATTTTTCTTTTTGGAGGTAAAACTTGAGGTAAAATAGCATAATTTTCTGATTTCTTACGAATTTAGGAGAATTTCATGAAAATCCATTTTGAGCATTATTCATCCTTCTTTCCACATCTTTCCCACTTCCCCTTTTTCAGCGGCATATCATCTTTCAGTTTGGGAAGTGTTGCTTTCATTCATTTCTTTCTTATGACCATGTCATTCATATTCTTTATCATCCATTGCTACTCTTATTCATTCTCAACACCTCCCTTATTCCATGTTGTTTTACACTAGGCATAGAATTCAACAGCTTGTAGCAACCACCTCTATTTTTTTTCTAGCATTGCATGTGGGCATGCTAATTCTTTAGAGAGGGGGAGGAATTGCTATGCATGATGGATGTTTTCTACTTTCTTTCTCATTTAAGGCATACAATTTCATTTTTACACAGTGCAGAAATTGATTTCCATAATATTTTTAAAACTATGGACTCAATTCTTATGATCTCTGGAAAACACAGACGTATTATTAAAATATACAAACCCAGACAATTTCAAGTTAAATTGGTTCATAATATTTCGGAAATCATGCACTCTCACCTACAGCCATTTTGTTTATATCTCATGATCCGTACATCAAAACGATCTGATTTTTGGATCATAGAGGCATTCATATATTACAAATTTACTTGCAGCATTTCAATAAAAGCTGGTTTGTAGTTTTTAAGAAAATGGTTAATAAAGGTTGATGTCACTTATATCATATTTTGCTGCAACTTCATTGTTATGCCTTCATATAGATTGCTAAAATTGAATATTCATTAATTAAGGAAGAATTCATTTGTTCTATCCATTTCATGAGCTGAGATGAACAAATTCTTTTATTGCTTAGTTAACACATGGGTTTTGTCTTTGGGTTACATGAATACATGCAATATATTCAGTTTTTGTTGCATGAGGACATGCAATATATTTGGTGTGGGGGTATGTGGGGTCGTAAATACGACCACTTTTTAAACACTTATTTCATCCATTTTTACTCTTCTTCATCACATCATTTATCATAATTTATTATATAAATCCATTTTATAAATGATTTATGCTCTTATGGATGAATATTAGTTCTTCTCCTTTATTTCTAATGCATTGATGATTATGCATGATTTTATCAATGATGGTTTTAATAAATTGGTTGTAACATTATTGATTATTTTTATCCTCCAATACATCTTCCAGATTGAAGATTTGATCATTAAATATTCCAACTCAGAAATTCGCTGGAATAAGAAGTGACAATTTTGCGGTTGAGATTCTCGGCAACTGAAGAAGAATCTGGAAAATCCGGAACATGGGTTTTGTCCAGAACGGACCCAATTAACTTTAACACAAAACGATTTTCCCAAATTCATCTTGTATTGAGAGAAACGCAGGGTTCTTTGAGCACGATTTTCTCAAATTTGTTGTTGTGGCCGTCCTCCAAATCTCAGCTGCAAAGCCAAATTCGCCTTACTCTTGTTGAAAGATGGATGGAAATATATTTTCTTGCTGATCAATTGTTTAGAATCAATCCAATTTTGTAATAGAAATCATGTTTTAATTATCTTTTTTGTAACTGCTCTCTGATCTCTCTCTATTTAAATGAAAACAGAGATCAGAGATCAGAGAGGGGGATGGGAAAGGGATGGAAAAATGATGGAGGATTAGAGATTCAGAATTGAGGATGGTTGAGAGAATGTAGAATTGGGAATGATGGATTCAGAATTATGATTTGAGAATTAGAAATTCAGAATTAAGGAATCATGATTCATGATAGGATAGGAGGAAAAAGGGATTATTGCATGTTGTAATTCTCAAAGCTTCAACTGTTGTAATGATTTCACAGTTTGATGATTAATATATGATTTGGGAGTTGTTGTTCATTCACTTGCTCTGAAGTAAACCAGCAACATCCACTGGCGGCTAAGGGCCCAGCCTCTAGTGGATTGTGTTGCTGCTATATATTATATCTGTAGTTCATGCGTGGTTTCCATTATCAGTTTTGTTCGGTAATCTGACATGTTTTGTTATTTTACATCATGGTTTTGTTATATTCGATTTATGTTCAATTGAGTAATATTGTTCTCGATGCCAGGAATGTCGTATTGATTCATGTTGACTTGGTAACGCATTGTTGTTCTTTTAATCATTGATATAACATCACTGATCCTTACAGAATGTTATTGTTGTTCAATTACAACGTAACCGTGTTGTGACCTTCATAAGTTGGTATTACTATATTCGTCTATGGTTTACACTTAATCACGATTGTTGTTCAACTGACATTGTTGTTCCATTATGAATTACAATCGTTCATGTTTATAACTGAGATTGATATTTGTGGTATCGAAGTCAGGTTATTGTTTCTTTTAATATTAAGGTGTGTCGTGTGTATTTTGGTTCAGTGTACATTTATATTTGATCTTAAATGTTGTTCTATATTTCATTTCTAATTAGTTTCCATTCTATTTCCATTTGCTGTTTGATTTATCCTTTGAGTATTCTATAGGATAAGGCTGCTGCACTTTTTTCTGTAGATTAAGGTGTTGTTGTTCATTAGATTTAGTTGTTGTTACATTTTCTAGTTGTTGTTCCATTTCCTGTTATTTTCTTTATTGATTGCTTTGGTGTGCAGAACGATCTAAAATTGTAGTGGGCATTGGCATTTGTCGTATAGTCCCCATATTGATGATCTGTTCCTTGATTACTTTTGGTTACATCAGTTTCCAAAGGGATGAGTTATTGTTACTGGACCCTTGACTGATACATTGCTTATTTTTCCGAATGAATGATTTAGGCTTCAAGATATTTTGTTGTAATTAGATTTTGTTTCAAGCATTCATTTACTTTTGGATTTTAAGCACTATACTGCAAAACATTACTCTTGAGTAAATAGCCGCCTCAGACTGAGTACACTCTTGAAACAAAAAGTCGTCCCTAGGTTGACAATTAATGTGAGGTAATTAGGAGTTAAAAAGACACCTTTTTATCGCTCGACATTTTGGCGCCGTTGCCAGGGAGAGTGTAGTCATTTGTAAAGAGTAGTGTGCATCTGATGAGTGCCTGTTAGGAAAGAATTGGGTATTAAAAATGGAAGGTAAGAACCTGCGTATGGAGCATGTAAAATCCCTGCTCCCCCACCTACTTTCCAACAGAATTGTTAAAGAACTTAGGGTAGAAATAAATGTTTGAATTTTTGTGTGAATGACTTAAAAAAAATAGAAATTTTGAAAAACAAATCTTATGATTTCACTTAAGTGGTGATGTAAGCACCACCCATTTCACTAACCAATTGACAGGAACATTTGAAGAAGGAGCCTCAAAGAAACACATGAAGAACATCTTATATTATGGTAAGAAATGGCTCCCATTTCTACTTTTGAATTTCCTATCAAAGATCTAGGAGGAGTGACACAAATGCACATAATTCCCCCATCTTCTCTACCAAATTTTCATGGTTTGACAAATGAAGATCTAGATCCATTCTTATTTGAGTTCGAAATAATTTGTAGAGGATATGATTATTGTACACTAATGATCAAAGGTTGAAAGTGTTTCCTCTTACTCTAAAAGGAGCAGCTCTTCGATGGTTCATGAGCCTAGGTGGGAATTGCATCCAAACATGGGAGGACATGAAGAACATATTCTTGAAGAAGTACCAAGACCATTGCAAGGCCAATGAAGATATTTTTGCTATGATACAAGGGGAAGATGAAATCTTGGAGGACTATGTAGATCGATTTCAATACAACCTTCAATTGACACACTCTGTTCCTCCATGGCATCAGTGCATGGTTGGGTTTGTTCATGACCAAAATTATCAGTAGGGACCAACTTGTCAGGGGTACAGTTTTGTTTTTCAGTGTTCCCTGGCTATTTCCTACCTTCGGTAAACACTCCCATGCTCCCAAAAACCCTTTCCACTTTCTCCTCATAGTCTTGCAAAGGAGGGTCTTAAGGACTAAGAGGAGGTGTACGAGATGGCCTGGCTTCCTCTGCTTGGATTGGTATGCGCCGCTAGGATTTTACTCTCATTGAATGTCTACACTTAGCTGATTATAGGGGTGTAGAGGGGCTCTTTCACTTTAACATTTTCTTTGGACCTGGGGTTCTTGTCCCTTGCTGCTCTATTTCCTCATTTTCTGGGGGTGGAGCCAAGGTAGGATTTATGATACAATCCCATGTTAATTGTTGTTGTGCCAATCTATTTGTGATCATTAACTTAACTAACCCATGATGGCTAACTACACCATATGGGTCCTTCGTTGTCCTTACCCATCGGGCAACATCGTGTAACGGGGAATTTAGATAAAATGGTAAATTAACTGAAATTATTTCCTTTAAAAGGGCTAGGAGTTTCAGTAATCGGGCCTTCACCATGTCATTCCGGCCATCACAGGTGATATATCTTTGGACAATGACCGCAAGCTCTTGCCACAGTTGTTGCAATGCTGAAGATGAATTCCTTTCCCCGTTCGTACCAGCTACTCGCCTAGGTCCTAGAATGCTTCAATTGCATTGTATAAAAAGACGCGTTTGTCTGCCCATTTCGTCCCTTCTTCTGGAAGTCGGTGACTTCGGCCATGACTTCTTCAGAAACCACCTTTCTTATGCCTTTGAAAATTGTACTACCATTCTACAGATTTTGCAGAAATTCCAGTGTTAGCTCTTCATGGAATCCCTACAATCTGCTTAAATACTGCAGCCAGCCAACACATTCAAGGATTTGCGGGCTTGATCTGACACCATCAGTACTGGAGGCTCACTCTGAGTTGCTCTTCTACCCATAGCTGCTACACTTGAGTCTAGTTCTTCTATATACAACAGTGTTTTACCCCTGTAATGCAACACATCAGCAATGTATATCACAGCAACTATCAAGGAAATGACACTACTTGGATAATTATTATCGTTTTTAGTTAAGTCATTCATCATGCCCGCCCTAATGGTTTCCATTCTTCGACCAGTTAGAATTTTCTGCTAATTATTACACATTCCTACTCGTCATGCAATTCGTACTCTGGAGGTAATCTGAATGATTGTCACACAGTTATCCATAACTGGAATACGTGCCATCCATACATAGGTCATCCCCCCTCTAACGAGAAAAGTGCGTCCATGTCCTTTCAGCATGCGGAAAACAGGAAAATAAATCAATGTGAAATAAATGCCAGCAACCAATCTAAAGAACACATCATGCAAATTAGTAAAGCATTTAAGTGATATCCGTTATCAGACGTGAATTGGCCAAATCAAATAAAAATAGCAATACTAAGTCATTATGTCAAAGATTTTTACCGTAAGAAGAATCAGTCACATCAAAATAATTGGCGGTTTATTTTTAATGATTTTCATTTAATGCTCGGACGTATGGAATATGATAAATATTGATTAAAGTCACCATGCTTATTCGGCTTGTAAAAGTGCTACCAAATGGAAATTTTCATTAGAAATAAATTCATAGGTGATAAGAGGTAGATGTCATATGGCAATATAAGATAATACTTCAATATCACAAGCAGAGCCATTGCTGTCAGCAAGCATTCATAGCCTCAGCAGGGTTGCTTTTTAACCCTCCCAAATGAGCCAGATTCCTTCCTATGATTAATTGTTCTTTCTTTTGTCACAAAGGGACCACTACGCTAGCATGGTGAACAGATAACCATAGTGCCACTCACCGGGGTGTAACAAAAATGATCAGGCTGGCTCGTGATGAGACCCCCTATTCTTCTAACAAATTAATTATCAAGAAGGTCATTTCCTTGGTTTGGCAGCCAAATTGGAATGTCACCTGTTACATCCTTAATCACTGCTACCTCTGTGGCTCTTGGTAAATCTATTGTTTCCACCCATTTTGTCACATAATCCATGGCTACTAGTATGTAGGCCTTCTGATTGGATGACGGATGGAATGGACATACAAAGTCTAATGCCCAACACTCGAAGGTTTCTATGACATATTGTCGATGCATATGCATTTATCATATTGGCCAGGCTGGCCCATCCTTTAGCAATTGTCGCAAGCCTAGGCATATTTTGTAGCATCCTTAAAAATAGTAGGCCAATAATAGCCCATTTGTAATACCTTATGTATTGTCCTTCGTTCTGTGAAATCCCCCACGGGGTTTGTCATGGCAAGCCTTCAAAATGGCATGGATCTCATCCTCACGGATACATCTGCATATACACATTTCGGCCCCTATATGAAAAATATATCCGCCTATCCAAGAGAACCGGGCGTTGCGTTGAATAATCAGTTTTCTTTCTCTTATTGTTAAATGTTTAGGTAGCTTCCCCGCTGCCATATAATTTTCCACATCTACGTACCATGGTTTCTTAACTGCCATGGCAAACAGGTGCTCATCCAGAAATTGGTCATCTATTGCCAGTGGATCATTAACCTTCGGGATTCGAGATAGAAAATCAGCAACTGGATTTTCCTTTCCTGGATGATCTTTGATAGTAATGTCGAACTCCTACAAAAGAAATAGCCATCGTGTTACTCGCCCATTTTTTATTGGTTTATTAGCTAGATATCTAATGGTAGAGTGATCACTATACACAAGGACTTGGCATCCAGTTATATAGTGTCTAAATTTGTTTATTGCATAAATAACTGCTAACAATTCTTTTTTTGTCACTGTGTAATTAAGTTCTGCAGGAGTGATATTTTTGCAAATGTAATATATAGAATTAGGTTTTGTGTCCTCCTCCTGGCCGAGGATAGCGCCTATAGCTACATCTTATGCATCTATGGAGATGTGGAAAGGCAACTCCCAGTTTGGTCCACGTAATACTGGTGTTGTTGAGACTAGTTTCTTTAATCCTACAAAAGCTATGTCGCACTTTTCAAACCAACTGAAATCAACATTTCCAGTTAGAGCGTATAAGGGTGCCGCAATCTGTGAAAAATTCTTGATAAATCTGCAATAATAACATGCATATCCTAGGAAACTACGCACCTCTGTTTGGGTGCAAGGGGTAGGCAGTAAAATAATTACCTGTATTTTTGTTGGATATCCCTGTATTCCTGTTGCAAAGATGTAATGTCCCAGGATCATGCCCTCATTCATCATCATGTGACACTTGACATTGCTTAAACATAACCTAGTAGCAATGCATCGTTCTAAGACCTTTTCTAGCGTTTGCAATGTTTGATCAAAATCAACCCCATATGGAGTAAATTCATCCATATATACCTCCAGTCCTTCATTTATTAGGTCAGCAAAGATTCTTAGTATAGCTCTTTGAAACGTGGTTGGGGCGTTGCACAAGCCAAATAGTAATATCCTATATGCAAATGTGCCCCAGGGACATGTGAAGGTTGTTTTGTCCTAGTCTTTAGAGGCAATCTGAATTTGATTGTATCCATTGAAGTCGTCTAAAAAGGAGAAGAACTGCTTCCCTATCAAGGTATCGAGGACCTAATCAATGAATGGGAGGGGAAAGTGATCTTTCTGTGTTGCCTTGTTTAACTCTCTATAGTCTACACAAATACGCCATTTCCCATTTTTCTTAGGGACGACCACCAATGGAGAGACCCATTTGTTGTCCGAGATAGGATAAATAAAGTTTACATCCAATAGCTTCTGCAATTCCTCTTTCACGATATCCTTTAGGTGTGGATTCAACCTCCGTTTAGGCTACCAGATGGGTCGCGCATCCTTCTCTATATAAATGTGGTGTGTACATAGTTGTGGTCTATCCCTTTCATATCATGATAATCCTAAGCAAAAGCCCCTTTATTTTTCTGCAATACCTGGATAAGATTTTTCTGTTGTTCACTATCCAGATCAACATTGATATTTAGAAATTTTCCTGGTTCGATCTCAACTACTTTTTTGTTATGAACAGCAGTCGTCTGAATATGCTGGTCATCTGTATCCTTCAGGGGATCTTCCATGGATTCGTTATCAAGGACTGCTTTCAACATCTGACATTGTACATTACTCACATTAGCTGGTTGATTTATAAAATTGTTGATAACATCATCTTCAGTTTGATATTTAAATTATAATGCTCCCGCTACTGTGAGTGGTGAACAGAAGCTTTCTTCTAAGTATGCTGGTGGCTGCTTACATATTTTTACAATGGGAAAACTTGGCCTGGCAAGAGGGTATAACACCAAATTTTTTACAGCATCTCCCTTTGTAATAGTCATGATGTCATCTCGGCAGCCAATATATGCATTAGCTATTGCCAACCAAGGTCGACCCAGAATCAAAGGATGCCCATCCAACCTACTCCTTGGGTTTATAACTAGGAAATCTACTCGATATTCCCATGAGTCAACAGAAACTGTGATATCTTGTAAGGTCCCTTCTGGTCTTACCACCGATCAGTCAGCAAGTTCTAATAAAGTGGTGGTTGGTTCTAAGGCCATAATACCAAGTGCTTGACAAGTTTCTGTTGTTAATATGTTAATGGCAGCTCCTATGTCAACTAGTGTATTTGGAAAATAGCGGCCATATATCTGAACTGTTACTATGGGGTTTCCTGGATCTTCGTACTTTGTTGGAGTTTCCTCTCCCAAGAGTAGATCGGATAACGTTCCTACAACATGGATAGTGGGTGAGGTTTTAACCTTCCTCACAAGCTTCTTTACACATAATTCTTTGATGGTTTTGGCATAGATGGGAATGTCTAGAATAGCCCAGAGGAGAGGAATCTTAATACACAATATTTTTAGTTCCCCTATAAGGTCGAAATTAGGGTAAGTGATCAATTTAGGTATCATTAGCCTTTCCGGGAATGGAGGAGAAGTGACTATAATTTTTTCAGGGTCATCATGCTGATCTATTTCTTCCCCTTGCTTTGATTCAGTTTTATTTACAAGTGGTGGAACATGTACAGGTGATGGAATATGTACAGATGGAGTTAAACTTTCCATTGCAGGTTGGTCCCTATTTTCCTCAAGGGTAATGACACGTCCTGACCTCAATCTGAGCTCATTACATTCTTTATGCTCAATCTCATATTCTAGATTTTCAATAATTTCTACCAATTAGACTAGTCTATTATTAGGATTCAGGTTCGGCTGAGCTGGTAAATGTGGCCGCAAGAAGAGGTTGAGAATTATGTTGTAATGTATAAGGAGCTGATAGTGTGGGTTGAGGTTGAGGTCTTGTCCTAATTGGTACATTAGATATCCCCAGAGGTCACTACCAGTTTGTAGACCAATTCGGATTTTGAGAGGTGGAGGAAGGCCACTAGGATTGTTAGGGATTGCCTTGCCAAACAGGAGTAAAAGGAGAATGTGTCCAACCATTTCCTGGAAAAGATTGTGCTGGCCAGAATGTCATAAGGAATGGCGGGCTTTGCCAATTTGGGTAGGGTGATTTGCCTTGCCAGGCTGCCCCAAGGTTCTTTTGTTGATTAAACTGCGAGGAAAGAAAAAATTGGGATGCGTCTTGTGACATACCTATAGGTTTAGCTTGCCATTGTCGACGTTGGTTCATCAAATATATCAGTTTTTTTCCTCCTCTACCTCTTTGAATACTTCTTTCAGCCTGGGTAATGATGGACATTGTTCAGTGTCGTGATCTTTAGTACAAATGGCAAACATCTGAACCATGTCTAACAGACATTCCCTTTGGTTGTGCTTCTTCTGACAACGTGGGCAGAAGATGGCCAAATTTTGTTCTGCTAAAGCCTATTTTTATTTGGCCTATAAGAAGTCCAGCTGTGTTGTAAGAGTTCCCAGGATGTCCATCTTAAAATTTTCCAGGAGGTTGTCAATCTCCATCCGTGTTACATCTCAACTATGTCGTTTGCTTCCTCTCCTCATTGGATCTCAGCTAGTTTCTCCTGTACGTGTGCTTCCCCATGAACACCTGATATACAAATGAATAATTTCATCATAATCTTCCTTAGAAATATCTCATTTTCCCATTCAGTTTAGAGTTTCTACCCATTCCTCTTTCATTCCTTTAATCAATATAGCTCTTAGGACTTCTTTTGGTAGGGCAGTGTGTGGAGATCTCTGCAAATTATAATTAAATCATTCTACATATTCTTCTATTGTTTCATTATCTTTTGCAGCCATCTTAAAATCTCATCTTTCAGTTCCCTAGCTTTAGAAAAGTCCCAATATATTTTAAGGAAGGAGGTTTTCATTTAATCCCAAGAATTTATGGTTCGCCCACCTAGACCCATAGACCATCTCAAAGTTTCCCCTTTCAGAGTGGAAGGGAACAATTTCATTTTTTCGGGTTTGGTGGCATATTCATACCCTTTACACAGGACATCAAACTCAAATAGGAAAGCATCAGGATCCTCTGTGATCATCCCATGGAAGGTTGGGATGCTCTGTAGAGGAATAGCCTTCATAGGGGCATTAGCCACCTAGTCGACTATGGGGTACTCTAATGTCGAGGTTTGACCTTGCGGTCGCTGATCTACCATTTGATCAAAGATATGCCAAAAATCTTCAGGGATTTCAATCGGTGCTTCTGGAGTAAACAGAGAGTTGGAAGCCCGAGCTGGCTTTACAACATTTCCTAGGTCTGGAATCTCAGGAGATCCTTGTTTAGAAATATGTGGTTCTGCTTTAGCAGCCCCACTAGTCTCTCATTTTCCTTCTCGTAAGTTACAGGATTTTCCCTCTTGTAGAGGATCAGAGTGTAGGCTTATTGTAGCTTGAAAACTATGTTCTGGTCCTCCTACTTGGCTTTGAATCTCAGCATGAGCTACAGATGGTGAGCCTGCTGCTTGAGGGATAGCAGTAGAACTTTTTCCAGGTATAGCCTAGAATCCTACTGATGCTTGAGACTCTGCTCTTCTTATGATTTCTTCCATAAAGGTCATTCTCCCAAGGTTCACTGATCCTTTGGGTTTTGTGGGTTTTGGTGGATGATTATGCTATTTTTCTATATTTTTATTTCTATTTGTTGAAAATGCAACAAGATGATGGAGCTTAGTGAAAAGAAGTCGCCTTCACTAAGTGGGCCCGCAGGCTATTTTTGGCGCAAAGTCTATTTTTAGACTATATATATTTTTAGACATATGGATCGTGGTCTATGAGTTGCAGGATGTTATTTGTGGATGATTGGTCATGTTGATAAAAATGGATGGACCTCTATTTTTAGACATATGGGCAAATTCTATTTTTAGAATGCCAGGCTAAAAATAGAACAGTCAAATATTATTAGCTCTTAATAATATTTGGACTATAAACATTATCTTATTCTCTTGGAGCACTTCAGTTCAAGCTACAGATGTGGCATATGCAACTGCCAGAAGGAAATACGCTTTTCCTATGGGTTAGTTGAGCTATTGCATGATGGACTTCAGTTAGAACTCAAGTGTTGAGTTTGGTGGAGTTGATTGAGGAGTTGATGGAGTTGTGTTCAGTTTGACTTAGTTGAACTAGTTGTATTTAGTCTAACTAACAAATACACTAGTGATGAGTGGTGTGAATTAATTATTAATTAATTCACTAATTATTAACTCATGAATCAATTGAGGAATACATCAGTTAACTCAGTGCATGGACAGTTCAGTGGAGACAAGTGTTAGAGGTGAGTGAAAGGGCAAGACAGATGTCATTTGTGACTATAGTTGTGCATGTGATTTGCACAATCAGTGGGATTGAGCTGCCAATGAGGATTGCATAGTGTCACACAAGGGAAATACGATTTTGGAGATTCATTCTCGTTGTATTCTCTATGCAGGATTGTGCAGTGGAGGCAGGCAAGCAGCATAGGAGATTTGAGCCAGTGATTGATTCAGATCTGTGCTGTATTTTGTGTAAGAGGTAGAGCTAGTATTGTACTATGTACTGTTACATGATCTCAATCAATATAATATACAGATAGTTGCGGGGTTTTCAGCTTTATGCTTTCCCTGGGTACATAATATGTTGATATGTGTGATTGATGCTTCAATGTGCGCATGTGTATGTTTCTGAATACTGCTAAATTGATGATCAACGTAGAGAAGGTTATGTATTATGCATGATTCCGCAAATAGTGTATAATCAGGATAATCTATGTGAATAAGTGTCATATTATTCACAAATTTTCTACATGGTATCAGAGCTAGTTGATTTGTAGAAGAGATTCCTAAAAGATATCAAAGCAAGGATTGATCATCAGATCTATTATTCAGAAAGTGTTTACATTTTATTCTTCAGGCAGAGTCTGTAATTGGGCTAGGTAGCCTCTGGATTCATCCTTCTTTTGGAAGGTGAGATATCTGGTGAATTCCCATACAGTCGATCTCTATACAAGAAATAATTTGTTCTCACGAATTTTATATCAAAAGCGGTTGAGTTTTGAGCTGGTGGAATTCGAATTTGCAGCAGTGTTTTCTTGGTGTCAAAGTTGAAATGTCTTTCAACGGATTGCGATTGGAGTATGCCTTTGAGGGCAGCTCGAACTATATTGCATGGAAGGACAGGATGGAGGCGGTGTTAGATGATAATGGGTTGAAGGAGTTCATAGATGTAGATGTCCCAAAACCTACTGATGCTGCTCAAGTCAGGGATTGGCAAAAGAAGACAGCAAAGTGTCGAAGGATTCTATTGGAGGGCGCGAGGGATCACATTGTGTCCACCCTCCATGGAAAGGCTTCTCCATACTTGATGTGGAAAGCGTTGACAGATCTATTCCAAAGCAAGAGCGACTAGAGAAAGTTGGCGCTTAAGGATAAACTCAGAAACATAAAGTGTGAGAAAGGCAACAGTATGCCTAAGTATCTCACGAAGTTCACCCAATGCCGAGATGAGCTGGGAAGTGTGGGGGTGACTGTCGATGATGAGGACTTGGTGAGCTTGGCTCTCCTTGGTCTTCCGAAGAGT
>APFE030775812.1:77967-111942 GCA_000404065.3 Pinus taeda
GGGAGTGTTGAGATTGCAACAAGATGATGAGCTTAGTGAAAAGAGTCGCCTTCACTAAGTGGGCCCGCAGGCTATTTTTGGCGCAAGTCTATTTTTAGACTATGTCTATTTTTAGACATATGGATCATGTCTATGGATTGCAGGTTGTTGTTTATGATGATTGGTAAAGTTGGTAAAAATAGATGGACCTCTATTTTTAGACATATGGGCGGAGTCTATTTTTAGACTACTAGGCTAAAAATAGAACAGTCGAATATTATTAGCTCTTAATAATATTTGGACTATAAACATTATCTTATTCTCTTGGAGCACTTCGGTTCGAGCTACAAATGTGGCACATGCAACTGCCAGAAGGAAATACGCTTTTCTTGTGGGTTAGCTTGAGCTATTGCATGGAGGACTTCAGTTAGGACTTCAGTGATTGAGTTCTGTGGAGTTGGATTAAGAGTTGATGGAGTTGTGTTCAGTTTGACTTAGTTGAACTAGTTGTAGTTAGTATAAATGGCAAATAGACTAATGTTGAGTGGTGTGAATTAGTTATTAATTAATTCACTAATTATTAACTCATACAACAACTGAAGAATACATCAGTTAACTCAGTGCATGGACATTTCAGTGGAGACAAGTGTTAGAGGTGAGCAAAAGGGAAAGACAGTTGTCAGTTGTGACTATAGTTGTGCATGTGATTTGCACAATCAATGGGATTGAGTTGCCAATGAGGATTGCGTAGTGTCACACAAGGGAAATACGAGTTTGGATATTCATTCTCGTTGTATTCTCTATGCAGGATTGCGCAGTGGAGGCAGGCAAGCAGCAGAGGAGATTTGAGCCAGTGATTGATTCAGATATGTGTTGTACTGTGTGTAACAAGTGGAGCTAGTATTGTACTGTGTACTGTTACATGATCTCAATCAATATAATATACAAATAGTTGTGGGGTTTTCAGCTTTATGCTTTCCCCGGGTACATACTGTGTTGATATGTGTGATTGATGCTTCAATGTGCGCATGTGTATGTTTCTGAATACTTCTAAATTGATGATCAACGTAGAGGAGGTTATGTATTATGCATGATTCCGCAAATAGTGTATAATCAGGATAATCTCTGTGAATAAGTGTCATATTATTCATGAATTTTCTATAGAATTCAATGCATCTAACATATGATATGGATTTCAGCCTGAGGAGCAGAACAAGGGTGATGGAAGGAAGCCTTTACAATGTTGGACTTGTGGCAAGGATCATCGCAAAAGAAATTATCCACAACATCAGGGTGGTAGACCACATATTTATAGTGCTCAGAAAGCACAGACAATTGGGGATGTTGGAAAGAGTATTCCATAGATCTATGCAATATTAGATAATAGGCAGGTTGATCAATGAGCATCTATTATCAAGATGGACAGTAAGCTTTGTGATCAAGTAGTTTCTATTTTTATTGACCTTGGATCTAATTATATTTATGTTAATCATGACTTGGTGGATAAGTGTGGTTTGAATAAAGAAATGAATGCAAAATCTTGGTTAGTATAGTTAGCTACAAGTACCAAGAAAAGAGTTCATCATTGGCTAAGAGCTTGTGCATTTGAGTTGAATGGTATGCCTACATATACATGTATAAATGTGCTTCCATTGGGATCATACATTATGTTATTGGGTATGGATTGGTTGTATCTTCATAGGACTAACATGGATTGTTATGAGAAGGAAATTGTGTGCTTGGATGACAATGGAGAACAAAGAATCTTACAAGCTAGGAAGAAGGTTTCATCAGTTAGAATGGTCACTGTTATGCAAGAAAAGAGTAGTCACAAGAAAGGGTGTGTGTTATTTGGATTGCATATTTCCACTGATAAAGGTAAGGATGTTGAGGATGTGAAGGTCTTGAAAATGTACCTAATTATACAACAATTTTAATATTTATTTCCAGCAGAGATCTCAGAGTTATTGCCTCATAGGTAAGTATATTTTTGTATTGATTTTATGTCCGGAGCAACACTAGCATCAAAGGCACCGTACAAGATGAGCACTCTAGATTTAGTGGAACTGAAGTTGCATTTGAAGGAAATGCTTGACAAGGGATAAATTAGACCAAGTGTGTTTCCTTGGGGTGAATTAGTATTGTTTGTGAAGAAGAAGGACGGTACTCTCAAGTTGTGTATTGATTACAGTAAGTTGAATAAGGTGACGATTAAGAATAGGTATCCATTTCCAAGGATTGATGATTTGTTTGACCAGCTGAAGGGGGAAGCGATGTTCTCGAAGATCGATTTGAGATTAGCATATCATCAGGTACACATCAAAGAAGAGGATATCTACAAGACTTCTTTCCGAACCAAGCATGGGCATTACGAGTTTGTGGTAGTTCCTTTTGGTTTGACTAATACTCCATCTACTTTTATGTGCTTGATGAATAGTGTATTGCGTCCTTATCTGGACAAGTGTGTTATTGTATTCATTGATGATGTATTGATATATTCTAAGAATGAGGAAGATCATGTCAAACACTTAGCAATAGTATTGAGATTGCTATGAGAACATCAGTTTTATGCCAAACTTAGTAAATGTAGCTTCTTGCATACAAAGGTACATTATTTGGGGCATGTGGTTTCCAAGGACGACAAAGTAGTGGATTCAGAAAAGATAAGAGTTATCATGAAATTGGAAACTCCTAGAAACGTGGATGAGGTTAGATCATTCATGGGTTAGTAGGCTATTACAGGAGGTTTAGCAGGAACTTCTCGTGCATTTCCTAATCCTATTACATCATTGCAGAGAAAGGGAAAGAAATTTGAATGGACAAAGGAATGTGTAGCAAGTTTTGAGCAATTGAAGTAGTTATTGACAAATTCTCCGGTTCTAAATATTGTAGATATGGATAAAGAGTTTGTGGTGTGTACAGATGCTTGCAAGAGAGGACTTGGTAGAGTTTTCATGCAGGAGGGACAGGTGGTATGCTATGAGTAAAATAAACTAAATGAGCTCAATCTTAACTATGTGACACGTGATATTGAGTTGGAAATGATCATCCATGCATTGAAGATGTGGAGACATTATCTTCTTGGCAAGAGGCTCGTCTTGATGAGTGATCACAATGGATTAAGATACTTATTTGACCAACCAAATCTGAATTCCAGGAAAGCTAGGTGGTTGATGACGATTAGTGAGTTTGAATTCGAGATCAAGTACATAAAGGGAAAAGAGGACAGGGTTGTAGATGCTCTTAACAGAAGAGTACATGTAAATCACATTACGACTATGAGTTCATATGGAACATATTTACATGATCAAATCTTGCAGGCGGGATGACATGATGACAGGTATAGGGAGCTTAAGCACATGTTACAACAACAGGGGACAAGTGAACATGATGTGGACTATCATCTCACGATAAATATTTTAGTCTGATTTAGGGACAAGATCTATGTGTCAGACAACAATGAGCTCAAGAAGCTTATCTTGTGGGAATTTCATGTTAAGTTGTATTCATGCCATCTAGGATATCATAATATATTGGCAACAGTGAAGAAGTTATACTACTGGTCAAATCTGAAGAAACAGGTGGCAAAGTTTGTGGCTAAATGTTTGGATAGAGGTAGAGTATAAGCATCCAGGTGGTTTGCTACAACCGATTCCGATTCCAAAATGGAAATGGGAGGCAATTTCTATGGATTTAATTACAGGTTTACCGAGAACATGTAGATATCATGATTCCATCATGATTGTGATTGACAGGTTGACAAAGGTAGTTCACTTCATAGCGGTTAAGTCTACGTATTTAGCTAGCAAGGTAGCATAGGTATTCATCAGAGATATAGTCAGGTTGCATTGTATTCCTAGGAGGATTGTGTTAGACAAAGATGCCAAGTTCACTTCTAGGTTCTGGAAAGAGTTATTTGCAGGTTTAGGTACATAGCTGGCCTTCAATACAACTTATCTTCCATAAAAAGATGGAAAAACAGACAGGGTCAACAAGATTCTCGAGGACATGTTGAGAATATATGTTATGCATCAACATAGGAGGTGGGAGGAGTATCTTCCACTAGTCAAGTTTTCTTGCAACAATGAGTATCATGAATCTTTGAGGATGAGTTTGTTTGAGGCACTTTATGGGTGGAGTTGTAATACTCATATCAGTTGGAGTGATCTAATGAACAAGGTGTTGATTTGACCATACATGTTGGTAGAGATGGAACAAGAAATGTGGGTTATCAAGAACAATTTAAAGGAAACACAAGATGGGAAAAAGAGTTATGCAGATCAACATAGGGTATTTAAGGAGTTTTAGGTTGGAGAATAGGTGTACTTGCACATCAATCCCAAGAAGAAATCCTTGAGGATTGGGTCATGTGCCAAGCTGGCACCTCGGTATTGCAGGCCTCTCAATATTCTTGAGAGGATTGGACCAGTAGCCTACTGACTTGCACTACCTCTGACAATGAAAGTTCATGATTTTTCCATGTGTTGTTGCTTAAGAGGTATGAGAAAGATGTTAATAATGTGATTGATTGTTCTGTATTGTAGGTGGAACTAGAAGGAGAATTCTAGCCGGAACCTTAGTGCATTTTGCATCGAAATATGCTCATGCTCCATAATTGAGCAATAGAGTAAGTTAAAGTGTAGTGGAAGCACTTTAGGCCCGATGAAGCTACATGGGAGATGGATGATCATATGCAGGTTATGTATCCTTCTCTATTTGTTGGTTGAGCAGATGTATTTTGATATGTGCTTTGATGTTATGTTTTTGGTTATGTCTATATATGCATATGTATGTTGTCAATACTACATCGAGTTGTGTTATAAAGCTCCAATAATTGGCATGTTGTCCATGATATGTGGTTATGACTTTAGTAGTATGATATGATGTAAATGTTGCATCGAGACATGTTATAAAGCTCCATGGGAAACATGTGTTTTGTTGGTTTATAGCTATCATTGAACACTGAGGATGGTGTTCCCCCAAGGGGGAGGGTTCAGTAACAACCCTGGTTAAAAATCCATGCAATAAAGTTAATAAAGAAAAAAATAAGACCGAGGTCATGGGACACATATTCCAAGTCCAATGTTGGGAAAAAAATAGTGACAGGGATCATTGGTGATTAATTTATGCCTATGGAAATTGGCAAAGGAAAAGAAGCATTAATTTCCACTTATTTATGAAAATAATGGAAAATAGTAGAAAAGGAAGGTGAAAGGTCACATAATTGCATGTGAGGAAAATTGAAGGAAAAATAGAGGAAAATGAAGAAAATAGTGGCCTCAATGATAAAAATGATTAAGAGGATTAGTTCACAACTTTTGTCAGTGTTATCTTTTGTTAGTTTAGTTTTTGGCACTCTCATTCTATTCTCTCTCTCTCTCTCTCATACTCTTGCACACTTAGAGGAATCTTGGAGAATTGTTGGATCATGCTTGGAGCACTCTAGTTTCATTAGATTTTGAAAAGAAGGCAAAGGAAAAGTAGTAAACTGAAAGTGGATAGAGGGATCAATGGCTACAACTGGATTGCTTTGCAGGTACCAAGTTACATGTATGATTTCCTTGCTAGTTTAGCATGTGCGGTATACGCATGTGGTTATTCAGTTATGATCTGTCATTAGCATGGAGGATTGCTTAGATTGACATCGGTTTTGCCTAGCCTTGACATTTCTTGGATAACCATGGTGTTGTGGATTTCCCACTTGATTGTTTCTTGTTGGTGTTCATGTTCTGTATGGTTGTGGGTTGAGTTACTAGTTCCTAGAGCCTTGGTTGGACAAATGCTTTGGAAATCCTATAACAACTTGGGTTGAGTTACTAGTCTTGGTAGCCTTGATTCGAAAAATGTTTTGGAGCCCTTGGTGGGTTGAGTTACTAGTTTTGGAGCCTTGGTTAAACAAACACTCTGGATCCCTATGACAATTGTGGGTTGAGTTACTAGCCCTAGAGGCGGGGTGGAGAAAATTCTCTAAAGCCCTTGATAGCTTGGGTAGAGACCTATCTGGTGATATTTAGTGATGTTTGACCATGAGGTGGAATCACTAGATGAGGGCTGAGTTGGTTTGACCTTTAGAAGCCCTGGTTTGGTTTTGTTTTGGTTATTCCACGAGATCCCACATTCATGCTTGTAATATGGCACAAGGGTGATTGGCTGAAAGAGAGATTTGGTTAAGACCAATCTATGGTCGAGTGGTACATGGAAGTCCATGACTTGGTTGGATTTGCGTATGTTAATAAGATCTCTTTCCCTCTTGTATTTCCATGAGTAATTGTATTTGTTATTATGTGGCTTTGATGGTTGTTTTATCATGGTGTATATGTTGTTCATTTGTTGGTTACATGATGTATAGTGGCTATGGCCCTTGATGTGTTTGATTTATTGATGTATGGTTAATGAATGCATGAGCTAATAGATGTTATTACAACTACTATGAAAGGGCATTAGACCTTCTTGATGATTCTTAGATAAGTATTAGACCCCTATGTTTAAATATGCATTCATGACATGTAGATTACATGTTTGTCATGTGTTTAATGAAATGACTAGCTTGGTTAGGTAGGGTTAGGTCAATTCCTTGATCAATTTTTTTGCTCAAGGCTTTGTCCTTGTGTCATTTTTCATTAATGAAAGTATCATTAAGTCCTAGCTAGTGGTTGCGAGTCAGGCCCTGAAAAAGTGGCTTAGATTCCATGGTTTCAGGCACAAAACTGGGAAATCTAGATTGCAGTCACTGGGAATCATGGTTATCCATGCAACTGGAGGGTTACAATCATTTTATTTCCTTATTATCCATGTGACTTAGAGTCTAAATCACAAAAAAAGAAAGTTAACTTAGGGTTTGGGCAACTGGAGTGGTTGTTTAGCTCCTAGGGGTCCTATAGCACCCGAGGGAATTCAGTAAAGTTTTAGATTGTTGATTCCGATTCCTTAACTGTACTTAGGGAGTTGATTCATATCATAGTAACTCTTTGTCACATATTTACCATGGTAGACCGGTGAACTTGGGTACATGTGGGAGGAGGCTTTTACAACATAATTGGTGGGGACTTCAATGCCACCATCCATCCATGGGGGAAAAAAGGAGGGATCTAGTTTGGGGTCCCTTTCCAAGTGTACTTCGAAGACCTTTTTTCATCTCATGAATTAATTGACATTCATCCAAATCATGGAAAATACACTTGGGATAATCTGAAAATCATTCCTAGTCATATCATTGCTACGTTGGATAGATTCCTTATTAGTAGTGAATATCTACATCACAAATTTTCTTTCTCTTTAGATATATTGGCTTGGGGGGGGTAGGGTCATACCATAGATCGATCAGGCTCTCCCTCAATTGTCATGAAGATTATGGCCCTCTCCCCTTCTACTTTAACCCCTAGTGAATTTGTTCCCATGGATTCTTCAATGATGTAGTTTCCTAGCCCTAGATTATATGGATCTTGGGATCCCATGCCTACATCTAGGAGCAAGAAATAAAAATAACCAAACTAGAGTTAAAGATCTAGGTGAAGGAATCTCAAAAGGATATCAATGTGGAAATTTCTTACCACCATCAGGATCTGAAATCCTACACAATGGAATGGACAATGAATAGAATATAGGGGATCTCTTGTTGGAATAATCTTGGGAGTTTAGATATATTTACAAGGCTCTTAAGGAGGAAGAGGAAATTTGGCAATTAAAATCACGAAGTCTTTGGTTGAAGTCAGGGGATTGAACTACAAATTTCTTCAACCACCAAGCCAAGATGAGGAAATGGAAGAGAAATGTTAAGACCATTATGGTAGATGGGGTGGCAACAGACTCTTATGGTAGAATAGAAGAGGTAGGCCATGTTTACTTTTCCAGTTTATATAAAGACCCTCGATTGGGAATCTAGTCTAAAAGGGAGGAACTGCTAGTTCATATTCCTTCGCTACTATAAAAAGAAGATAATGACATTTTGGCCATTCCAATCACAAAGGAAGAAGTTTAAAGTGTAGTTTTATCAATGGAACCAAATAAAGCCCCAGGTCAATGTGGTTTCTCATTTAGTTTTTATTAGTCTTGGTGTCATATCATAAAGTATGATTTCTATCAAATGGTGGACTACATTTTCAAGAAATACAAGATTGGAGGGGGGATTAACTCGTTCTTCATTTCTCTAGTCCCAAAAGAGGTTAACCCTTCCTCCTCTAGATTTTGTCCCATCTCTCTGTGCAATGTCTCCTGTAAGGTTATTTCTAAAATCACTGCATGTCACCTCAAGCCTTTTCTTTTTAGACTCTTATAAGAAAATCAAGTTGGTTTTGTGGGAAATCACTAAATTGTCAATAATATCGTTTTAGTTCAGGTGGCTATTCACTTAAGAAAAACTAGGAAAGGAAAAGGTATGCTTATCAAGTTAGATATTGCTAATCCTGTAAGGTTATTTCTAAAATCACTGCATGTCACCTCAAGCCTTTTCTTTTTAGACTCTTATAAGAAAATCAAGTTGGTTTTGTGGGAAATCACTAAATTGTCAATAATATCGTTTTAGTTCAGGTGGCTATTCACTTAAGAAAAACTAGGAAAGGAAAAGGTATGCTTATCAAGTTAGATATTGCTAAATCATATGACCATGTCAACCATCAATTCCTTTTTGTTGTCATGAGGTGATTTGGGCTGGATGAATATTTCATTAGTTGGATTGTATCTCGCATATCATATCCTTGGATTGTCCTTTGGTTAATGGGAGGTTTGCTAGTTTTTTTAAAGCATCTTAAGAATTAATATATGGGTGTCCCCTTTTTTCTTATTTATTGCTCCGAGTAACAAAAACCTTAAGTAGGAGACTATAACATGAATGCAAGATTGGATCTTTACTAGAAATCCAATTTTTAGGGGAAGTGTTAAGCATAAACCACTCCCAATTTGTTGATGATACCTTGCTATTGGTTGGTTCATTTTTACTATTGGAAGTAAGATGAATACAAATCATCGGATAACTCCTCCACTAGAATGGGCAGAGGATATAGAGCAACTGCACAAGAATTATTGCACCTCCAACTACATCATCAACAAACAATATCAACACTGACTATTGCTATGGATTTATTAGTTGAACATAGAGTCAAATTACAAGGTGAAAAAGATGAAATGACAACCCTTCACCAACAATAGCATTAACTTCAAATTTTTTAAGCCAACTTGAATAAGGATGGTCTTCTTTGGTAAATTCATCAACTCTAGCCACGAGATGCTTGCTATATTTGAATGCACCTACCAATGATGATTTTAATAAAGGCCCTGATGCTCGACCCCTCCTCATGTCTAGAATGTATGAAGTTAAACTATATTAGGATTTTAACAATTTTTTGGAAGCTTTGCATTTCTAGGCCATTTAACTTTGCTCATGATGTAGCTAGAGAATTCTATTATTTTGATGTAAGACCATGTTTCCAAGCATGGATTTTTAATATAAATATTCTCAAATTTTATAGTTGGATTATTATTGTTATTATTAGTAGTTATAAACAAATATGTTCATCTTGGGGGGCAACTTAATTGGTTAATCCAAGAAATGTGAAATCAATAAAACTCGAAAGACCCAAAGTTCAAATCCCCCCTGTTGTGACCCGGGCTATGGGGAGGAGGACATATCATAAACCCCTAGAGGTTTATTAGTAGTTACATGTCAGGCAGGCTGCTGGGTTCCTCTAGGTTACAATTTTTTTTTATAAACAAATATATTTAATTTCATCAAAATTACTTGAAAGTTACACTTAATGTCAATTATTATTATGAACCTTTATCTTTTTTTTGTAAGCTCAGCAACGATGAGACTACATCACGGTTATGTCCATGAATAACACTCAAATAGGACAGGGAACTGAACTAGAGACTTAACATCTAAGAGTGCCTTAACATTGCACCGAATGATCGCCGTCTATCTAAGACCCATGAAATTATTATGAACCATTATCATTATTTAATAAATCATATTCATATATTTTATTAAATTATTATTTAAACTCTTAAAAAATAGATCTCCTAACTAGCATATTTATATAAATAAAATAAAAAAAGTTAATTTCTTTTAATTTTATAAATTAATTTTATATTTTTCAAAATTAATTAAAAATAAAAATAAATTCTCTCTCTCTCTCATCATCTCTATCTCTCTCTCATCTAGTGCTCTATCTTCTTATATCTCCTCTCTGTCTGTCTCTCTCTCTCATCTATATATATATATATATATATATGTATGTATGTATATGCTTTGGTCTTGGATTAGAAAAATGCATGTACAGTCTCATTTATAACAAAAATACTAAAAAAGAGAAAGAGAACAAGGATATAGAGACATGCTCCCCTGCCCTCTTCTAGGTTATTTATTGTACACCATGGTAGTGACATGCGGTGAAAAGACAATTTTATAAACCATGTCATCTAATAGTTCTCTCTCTCTCTCTATGTGTGTGTGTGTGTGTGTGTGTGTGTGTGTTCTTTGCTCTTGGATTAGAAAAATACCTCTCTCTCTCTCTCTCTCTCTCTCTATATATATATATATATATATATATTCTTTGCTCTTGGATTCTCTCTCTCTCTCTAAATAATAAAAAAGAGAAAGAGAACAAGGATATAGAGACATGCTCCCCTGCCCTCTTCTAGGTTATTTATTGTACACCATGGTAGTAACATGTGGTGAAAAGACAGTTTTATAAACCATGTCATCTAATAGTTGTTGGGAAAGGTCAACATGTACTTATGAACTAGCACAACCATATTAATAAAAGTAGTCGATATACACCCATAGGCATCAATAATATGAATTTAGTATTAATATTACTATTCAATTTTAGATGTTACAATCTAAATAGATCTATGAAACAATTAGAGAAGGAATTTGATATTCAACATTTTACAAAGTAAATTTGAAACACATGTATTTCCAAGTAAAATGGAATTCTAAACGCTTCAAGACATATATATAAGAATGAAATGGATGAACATTTGGTCAAGAATATTGTAGAGTAAAAATCTCTAGATTTCCATTTTTTAAGAAGCTCCAAATTTCCATGGTTTAAGATTATTTAAATTTAGATGAAACCAAAAATATCTAAATAATATTAAAATATGAACCATCCATTTAATATTTTATTTTAAATTTGATTAGCGTAATTACATGACAAGACAAACAAAATAAATGTCTAGGCCTCATTAAACGCAAAATGAAGAAGCTATCATAGCATCACAACATTTCATATCTGGTTTGATTTAAAACTTTAGTTGTATGATTGTCCATTATATGATTTTAAAAAAAGGAATAAAAACATATTGAATAACAAAGCTAGGGTTTGTAAAAAAAACTAAGAGATTATTATTTTAAAAAGCACCACTATTTGGAATAAATTACCTGAGAAGAAATCCGTAATTACCAAGAAAAATCATTGGGGATGTTGTACTATATTAGGAAATCTACAATTACTTTAATATCTTTAATATATGTGTAGGCATCAACCCAAATCCCTGATAGAATACATATCGTCTCCTTATTTAAGCCATTACAATTACATCTAATATGTAGACATAATAATGAAAGATCAAGAAAAAGGCTTTGAAAGATTTTTATAACTTCTATATAAAACTTGAAGAGCTAAAAAAAAATCAAAGGCCACTCATTAAACAATCTGTTTGAATTTGGGAATGTACGAGGAGGGTGCACAAGAGGCAATCAAAACTAGTTAGCAATCAACACAAAGAGGTTGGGTAATTTATATTTCTCTGTTTTATCATTCTACTAATGCATATTAAGCTCCATATCAAGATACCAAGTCACAATATGGAGTGCATATGTGATCCACAGAGTGTGGACGATTAGAGGGGAAATGAAATGAAATTTCAACATTCACGAGACTAGATATAGTTTATGGGACCATCAGCTTTCTTGCATTTTTTTTTTTGCAATTCAATCTTCTTATTATTCAAATTAATGATGAGTTGAACCAACCTTCTAATAGTCCCCTCACTGAGAAGACAATGCCAAGGAACTGATGTTAACGTATTTTTGTAACTGTCTCTGATGTCTCTGAAAGCATCACATTCCAAAATGAAATGTTTTTCCCGATTCCATTGCCCTAGAAGTGTAAAAAGCACACACTCGTTCTTCCCAAGCTTCTTTAGGTCTTTTCCACCGACCTGTTTCACACCATAGTTGATGCGAGTTAGTTCTTAATTTAGCAATAAGAATCTTTGCTCTCCATGGAATGTTAGCTCCAATGTACCCTCTTTTTTGGAGATCACAAGTGGGGTTGAATTCTTGAACATAATACTTCTTCTTTCTACCCAACTCTTTTCCCCATATATGCTTAGTTGAAAATAGCAACAAGAAATGATAAAAATAAAATCCATAAATTCCAGTTTAATTTGTCCTTGAATTAAACTAAGAATTAAAATCAAATTTTATTCTCATAGCAACTTGTAATAGTTAACTACAGTGAGTTGAATTATAGTTAACTTAGGAATTTCGAGTTGGAAGTCTTTCTAAAGTCATGTATATGTTCTCCCTATATTTTAGGGGTTCATGATGAGTTAAGTATGAGTGGTAATTAATTAACTCAATTTATTGAGTTAAGTCTAGTTAAATTAGTTCCAAATTGTTTGAGGAACTAATAGTGATTTAACAGTCAGTTGATGCATTAGTGCACTCAACTAGTGCTACTCCAGTTAACTGAATATTCCCTCATCAGAAACTCATGCATGTCGATTATGAAAAAACCCCAGTTGAGACTAGAGTGCACGGATAGTGTACTATTTGTTGTATAATTTTCTTAGTTGTACATATGGTTCATGCAATCAAGAACTGAACCTAGAAGGGATTGCGCAGTTATGGATGATGGATTTCCTTTTAAATACAAACTAATTATCTCAGGAATTGTGCAAAGAATTAGAAGCTTGGAGGCTTGGAAATTTGGCTAAGTATTGGACAAAGGAAGTCATCAGGTGGAGGATAGGAAATACTTGTGCAGGTTAAGCTCAAGGTTGAGCATATCATATTGTATTTATCCAAATTCTTTGACAAAGGGCATAGGGAAATAGGGACTTGGAGAGCAAGAGAATTGGCTAAGTGTTGGCCAAGAGTTTTCTTGTGAGTTGGAGATTGATTTTACTGAGTGCTGGGATTGTTCTTGTGAGAACATGAATTGCATTATCATCTTGGATTTCTGATTAATGCAATACAGATAGTGGGGTTTTGAGCTGTGGCTTTCCCCAGATATTTATTGTGTTATGTGTCATTGATTTTGTTCCTCTATTGATTATTGTTTGTTCGATGTTTATGGGCCTTCATTGTAAAGAGTAGAAGTAGATTCTTATCTCTTGCTTTCGCAAATTGCATTAGCTTGTGAATCTACAAGATTTTCTACATTACGAAACTTCTCCATAACAGAACTCTTTAAATCTTTGCTATTTGTGGGACATGCATTAAGGTAAATATTTCATTTTTGCATCCATTTGTTGTTTTGTCTCATCCATGATTTCTTTCTTTTACTCATTCCTTCATTGAAGATAACTTTAGACTATCTACCTTCTCCCATTTTCTCAATTCTTTGTAGGTACCTTATGAGATGCACCATAGCAATTGCTTCAATGGGATTTTCTCATGTTTCACACAACATTATCTCATAAGAAACCAAACTTTTTATTTTAAACTTGCTAATGATCAAGCGTTTTTTAATTTTCTCAATTTGTTTCCATTTTGAGACAAGGATGTTGCTAGCCCACAATTCACACCCATATAATGTCACTGGACAAACTAAGGAGCCCAAAAAGCACTTTAATTTTTTTCCAATCCCATAACTCTGCCTCTCTTCATTTGTTTTGAAAAGCATATAATGCTTTCCACCCTCCTAAAATTCTCTTCTTTCTGCAATCCTCCCAATTAAGCTGCTTGTTGAAATCAATCCCAAGGTGCTTTTATTCATTTACTTCTTTAAGAATGTTGCCTTCAAAAAAGAACGTATGCTGGCTTTACTTCTTTTTATTTGAGAAAATCATTATTTTGGTCTTGCTAATATTGACTTGCATCCCCATTGCTATACAAAAATGCTCAAGGGAATATAGGTGCATCTACAATCCCTAGGGATATAATGACTCAATCTCTCTTGGCTCTTCTAGTTAGTTTTGTGGATTGAAGTGGTGACCAACCACATGGGCAACTAAGTGATTCAATTTCAATTTAATTATTAAATTAAATATCTATGTAAATGGTAAGAGCAAAGGACTTGGTGAAAGCAGAGTCGTCGAAGGCTCTATCAGATGAAGAATATTCTGCTGACATGAAATCCAGTACATTCATTTAAAAAAATAAAAAAATACACAAGCCTACATCCACCCTGAGTTGAAATAGGTACACCTATTGACATAATTATGGTGCTTTTTAAATCCAAATCATATAACAATTACATGCAATAATTATACTTTATCACAATTCTCTATAAGCATTGGGTTGATTTTTTAGAAAAAAAGAAAACCCAACATAGCATAATTATTAAACAAAAAAAAGCTTATTTTTGGTGAGTATTCTAAAGTACTAATTAATATCATAAGTGTTGTGTTGATGATCTTTGATGGAACTACATTGTCAACAATGGACTAGCTGCTTAGTTAAAATGGTCTTATATGTGGGGAAAAATATTTTAATATTTTAAAATAAAATAGATATCTATCTACTATATAAATGAATGTTGGAGGGATTATATTTATTAGTAAGAAATTATGAGTTTTTTAATGAATGATTGAAGTTTAAGTTTTATGAGTCTTTGACATATGAAGTTGTTAGTAGGGGTAGTCAAAGGTAGTGGTCAAATATGTGAAGTTTGCATTACACTCTTCACATATATATGTGGATCAAAGCCCACCATCTTGCCATTATTAAGAGTAAGTAATAATTGTTTCACATATGGCTATAATTTTAGTCAACTAAGTGATGGTCTAATGGTTATTTAGTGGGAGTTTTCTACTATTGGTAAGGTTTGATTCCCAATGGATGGTGTACCTAGCATATTAAGTGGAGTTCTCAATTTAACATGTTCCGAGAACGATAATATGTAGACTCCAAATCTTGAGGTTTTATCCTTATATATAATAAATATATAGACATTTTGGTAGTAGGTAAGAGGGAAATAAGTCCACAAGCTTGATAGAAATACGAAAGGTGTTGCTATGGAAAAAATAACTTTATACATATATGATGAGAAAGAGATGGAAATTTTTTCAAAGGAGCCCTACAAGGAGCGTTGGATCTTTGATCATTCAAGTCTAATAGGACAATGTGATAGCCTATGGGATAAGATGAGCATGTCTTTCGAGGTCTAAAAGACAAGGGTTTTTATCTTAGAATTGAACGGTAATGTGGGTCAAGGTGAGGTACATGTTGGATTTGACAACACTCTTAAAGGTATAGGTACAAATGCGAGTACATGTAGAAGATTTTTGAAAAGGAATCTCATGGTTCAATTATCAGGGGAAATATAGCTAATTATTGTCCCCAGTTAAGGTGCTTAAGTCACATAAGTGGCTCTTCATTGTTATAGATGGGGCCCATAGGGTTTTGGAGAGGTGGAAATACAAAACTTCAAAACCTTATACTTAATGCTCAAGTGAATTTAGGTGGCCAGGTGTTGGGTTTATTGCTCAGGGGATCAATTTTGAAATATTAAGTGGTTTTTTAAAAGGTGATGCCAAAATTATAGGCTTAAATGATACTTATAGGTCGAAGAAGCCTTGGAGGGTAGTCCATGTGAGGAAATCGTGGGTGTGACTGGTTTAACGGAGCACATGAGGTTGAAGCATGTGATGGATTATTTTGGAAGATGCTCATGAGGAGGTTTTTTGGTCATTACGTTGTAGCATAGAGTCTAAATGAGTGAATCTAAAGGGTTTGGTCTCTAGTAATTGGATATGGCCTTGATTTACATAGTCTTGCAAAACAATGGTGAGTGTTCTTGTTCAAAAATAAGGAGGATGCTCACAATATTATGGAGGGAAAAAGGTATAAGGGATTATCCATGTTATCCTTGAAGGTCTAGTACATATGATTTGACCCATGTTTGAATGCCAATTTGGGTGAAGTTTCCTCAACTCCCATTGGAGTTATGCATCGAGGGAGCACTGAGGGAAATCAAGAATCATTTGGGGAAAACACTAGATGTTAACTTATGGTTTCATGTGAGTTATCTTTAGATAGTTGCCAAAGTTTTGGTGGAAATGGACTTTAATGACAAGATTTAAAATAATGTGATATCACTATGGTTTATGCATTGAGTTACTCTTAAATTTTTGGATTACAAGAGAATCCATTTTAAATGTGTCCATTGTTACTTATGACAACATTGCTACAAATTGTAATCATTCTTTTTCAAGGAAAAATTAGATAAAGAATGGTTTGGTGTAAAGGAAGATGAAGAGGTTAATGGGTAGTTGATGCCATTAGTCTCTCTAATACATGCAACACAAAATTCCCTTGCTTTATAAGTGGTAGATGAGCTTGTGGGCAAGGTAGTTGAAAAAGTTAGTGAACTAGAGGTTTCCGTTGTTAAAGATGTTCAATATCCATTGGAAGTGGTTTTGAAGGTTGATCCCTAGGGTTTGAAGGTTAAGTCGAGCTACAATCCCAATAAGTCTTTAGCTCTACTTGATAGTATCATTCTACAGGAGGTCAGTTTTTATTTTTATTTTGGGAATAAGGTAGTTTGTACCTTCGCCTTAGAGGTCCCTAAAAGGTATGGGAAGGGGATGGATGGTAGTGATATTAATTGTGATCGTTTTCAAGGGAAGGAATCCCTTCACCTCGAAACAAGGAAATAAAATGTAAGATTTGTAACATCTTTAAATGGATTATTGGCATGTTTTTACTAAAAGGAGTTACATCATGCAAAGTTTGTGTAGGGGATGCATATATACCCTAGAAGAATCAATCGCCATTCTTTGAGACTAGAGAAAGTAAATAATGAGGCAGGGACGATCATAAGGGAGATTGAATTATATCCTATTAAGGTTAATAATCCATACTTTGTTGGGTAAAAATGTCTATTGCATCATGTACTAGAAAAAGCCTTGATTGAGATTCAACAAGGAAAGAAAAGTTCCCTTTTTTTTTGGGGTGGGGGGGGGGGGGGGGGGGGGGGGTTTGGGCAAACATTCTCCTCTAGGGTTTGGAAATGATTGTTTTGTCCTATACTTTAAAACAATTGACAAATCCCTTAAAAATGTTACCTTCAACTAAGTTGGTGCACCATGGAAATTCATAATCTCTATGGATCAAGTCGTCTTTCAACGGTGTTGATCATAGGCTTTTAGTTTTACATTGTTACAACCCTTATGAGAGTAGGTAGGATTTCATTTTTTTTTTAATTCGATACTTAAAGAAGGACAAGGTCATAGTTGGGGCAAACCATAATTTTACTTTAAGTAGGACTAAGGTTTGGGGGTTTATGTGAGACTTGATACTATGGTAAATTAGTTCGAGTATAAAATGGAGGAAGCAAGGTTTGCTGATTTGGAACTTGTGAAGTTCATGCCCATTGGGAGGAAAAAGTCATAGGCTTTAAGTTATACATTATTATGGCCCTTATGAGGGTAGGTAGGATTGTTACAATATTTTTTTGAGTTTGACAACTTAAAGGAGGACAAGGTCATAACTAGGAGAAAACTTAATTTTCCTTTGAGTAGGCCTAAGGTATGGGGTAGTTTTGCAAAATTTTGATACTATGGTAGATTATTTCAAGTATAAAACTACGGAAATAAGGTTTGCTGATTTGGAAAATGTGAAACTCATGGCCACTAGGAGGCATTTAGGGTTGGGGAGGCAGGAGTCTCGAAGAGGTTGGATAGGTTTTTTATCTAGGAGAACTTCATTAGTGAGCTAGATAGAATTTAGGCTTGGGGTGAACCTAAGTGAAGTTCAAATCATAATCCTATTATCATTCAGATGGAAATACACATAGACTTGTTAAAGTTTACTGCATAATAACTTGAGGAGGAGGATTTTCGAGCATTGTTAAAAAGAAGTAGGTACCTAATCCTAATGTTAATTTTAGTGAGCTTGCAAATAATAAATTTTCTATTCCTTGAAGAAGCTCAAAAAAGCATCTAGTGCATGGGAAATTAATAAAAGAAAGGAGAAATATAGGGACGTTATGTTAATAAACATGATATATATGCATTGTTTTCAAATGATGTGGATGTGTTGTCAATGTGGAGGAGATGGGCCAATTCAAGATTTTGGAAATAAGGAGGATTATACATTTGGAGTAAAGGGAGGCCAAGTGGTAGAGGGAGAGTAGAGTTTTATGGCTTGAGAAAGGTGATGAAAGCATGAAGTTTTTTCATAGCTTTGAAAACCACCATAAAAGGATAAACTCAATTTGGAAGCTTCATGATCAAGCTAGGTGGATAATAATTTTTTTCCAAGTTTTATCTTCTTTGGGAGTGGGTTGCTTCCAAACTATCTATAAGGAGTTAGATATAATTAAAAAATTTGAATTCTTGAAGCTTACACCTTATTTCCCCAGCTTTGTTACTAAAGAAATAATAATCTAATGCCATAAGAGATATTTAAGGGAGAGTTGAAAGTTGTCTTGGCTCATGTAAAAGGTACACATGTATAGGCCTAGATGAGAGGATTGTAGAGTTCTTTATTGACTTTTATGATTTGCTGGAAGAGGGTTTGCTACAAGTGGTGGAAGAAGTTAGAATTTTTGAAAAGGTGTTGGGAGCAAACAATTTATTTTTTCTTCCACCAATCCTTAAAAAAGAGAAGCCGATTTCATTTGATGAATTCAAGCTTATCTTATTATGTATTTGTGTGTACAAAATCATAGCTAAGATCCTTGTTATAAGAAAACATGATATTTTTTGAAGTCATATGACAAGTGCAATTTGGTTTTTTAATAGGGAGGAAACTTTTTGAGGCTATAGGAGCAATCCAAGAAGGGTTTCATTCTATCAAAACAAAATAATGCCTTGTTATGGTCGTGAAGAAGGACTTTTCCAAGTGTGTGATAGGTTGAGTTGGTTGGATTTACTAATGATTCAATTTTCTGGTGTTTTCATGGATTATGGGGTGTATTTTTCAATTTCATATGTAGTTCTTAGTAATAGCTTAACATTGCTTTCTTTAAACCTTCACGGGGATTGAGCCAAGGATGAGGCTTATCCCCTTCTCTCTTCCTATTGGTAGCATATGAATTCAACATATCTATTATGGATATTAAGGGACATGGTATTCTTTCATGTATTAGTCTTGGGGGTTGGATTCAACTAAGACATTCACTATTTGTTGATAACACATTATTGTTTTCCAATGATCATGATAGGGAAGCAAAAGAGTTAATGTTGATCACGATTTTTTATAGTAAAGCCATTAGTGTGGAACTTAATGTACAAAATGCATTATTTATTTATGCAGGTTCAAGGACAAAGATGAGGATAAATTGGCTAGGATGCTTCCATTTAAAAAAATGATTTCCAGATACGGTTTAAATATCTAGGTTGTTTGCTAAAGCCTAATGGATATGGTAAAATGGTTCGAGGGTGGATTTTGGAAAATGTGGTCACTAACATAGATGTCTAGGGTAACAAATGGATTTTAGGGGAGGTAGTTTGACTTTGTTTAAGCCAATACTTGAGGCTATCCCATTTTTTTTTGCACACAATATGGGTGACCTTTTGAAGGGGGTTCTCGAGAAGGTTAAAAAAAATCTATTTTAATTTTTTCCTATCTAGAAAGAACTGTAGTGAGAAGATCCCTTTAGTTAAATGGAGAATCATTGTTCATTTTAAGGATTTGGGTGGATGGGGCTTGACGAACATCCATGTATTTGGTTGTGCTTTGGTAGAAAAAACCTATGGTAAGCAATGACGACATATGACTAAGGTAAAAATTATAAATAAAAAATATGTTAAGCCCGGGTCCTTTGTAGGTTGGATAAGGAACCCAAGGAAGAGTATTAAACAAGTTTATCTCCAATGGAAGCTTATGGTGCAACAATTTCCAATCATTGGTTCTAGGTTTGGAGCATAGGTACAAGCAATCAAATAAGAATGGTGCCAACTTTGTCAATCACCACTTTGTGTCAACTTAAAATTGAATGTAAATTCCACATCTTTTGATTTACTTGGAGCTCCAATGGAGGAAAAGATTCTGATATTGGTGCAAATGGACTAGCAATGATAACAAAGTGGAAGAAGAAACTAACCTTGTGTTGGCCCAAAATTGAAAGAACTAATGGCTTACTAGAATACCATGGAGGCACCATCAAATCCATAATTTGTTTGAGTCTCTACCTACTCATAATGCCTTGCAAGAACATACTCCCTTTCTTTACTTCATGATGAAGACACTAAGTTAGGTAGATCTTCTATAGGGGAAATATATGACCATTTCCCTAAGGAATATGTGGGAGCAATATATGATAATAGCCGAAGTGTGCCATACCATAAAAATGAATCAAAGGGCATGACAAGCACTTGGTTTGGTGAGTTTGGAGACCCGCTACTTAGTGGAAGCTTAAATGTGCCTTGAACATGATGGTGGACTTTAAGGAATTGGTTGATAATAAAGTTTGGAATTTACAATAATCTCTCCCATTTTACCTTAAATTGTTGAATTAATGTAAAAGATCTACTTGAGAATTTAGGCTTCAGAACACATGATAGGACTCCACGATTAGAATGGATTGCAATACCAAGTAGATATTATAAAATACATAACTTAATTTGGGATATTTCAAAGTGGTATTAGCTTGAAGATGCTGGGTGATTTTCTTGGAGTCATAGATACTAATTAGTCTTGGAAGGTTGATAGCCTTTGCCATTTTGAGTCCTTGGAAAAGAGTGAATGCTTCTAGAGGCCAAGCCAAGACTCCAAGCAAAACTGAATACATTGTTCCTCTAGGGTTAATGAGAACCCCTCCCACATCTACCTCCCTATAGCCTGAGTAAGATTTTGAGCAAATTAACTTGAATGAATAAAAAATTCCAAGCAATTTATATGGACTTTGCATGACACTTTCAACTCTAAATTTCGCTTAGTCAAATTTAAAATCAAATTAATCTAGAACTTTAATGACCTTAAGTTTGTAAATAAATCACAATTTATAAAACCTCCTTTTAAGAAACTTAAACTTATATACATGTACTTGAAAGTTTATATACATGGATAACAGTGTTTGCGCCGAGAGGTGCTCTATGTTGTAATGTCTTGTCTAATCTTGTTAGGTTATGTAAACATTTTGACTTGGTGAAATTACACAAAATAAATAAATAAACAAAAAGATAAAATTAATAATTATAATTATTAGCCTACGAGGTGTAGAATAGACAATGACGGGGTGTAATGTTAAGTCACTCCATGATGTGAAGGTCACTAGTTCTAAACTCCATGGGCAAAAATCCAGCAATGTTAAGGACTGGTGTGGCCCAGGCCGGGTGTGATCTCCGGGTGATTTTGTTGACTTAAATGCCCTCGGGTTGCGATATCTCAAGCCAAAGGTAAAATCTATAGTCATCTCACGACTCATACCACTTGATAAATTTTTTTTTTATTATATTATAAATTAAAACATTTTGACTTGATAAAAATTACATTAAAAAATAAAAATATAATTATTAATTATTAATAATGCCAACATGTATCAAATCTCTTGAAGTGTAAACTTCTGATAGAGTGAAAATATCTATATGGAGTTGTGTATAATGCGACTTTTTGGAGATTCTGGTGACGGAATCCAGCGGAAGAAATTAGGTTAAATCTTGATTTTTAGCAGTTAAAATGATTTTTTAACTGCATATTTGGATTCAGCACCTCAAAAACCCCTGTGACCCTTTGATTGTGCACAAACTAGCTATCAAACTTGCGATTCCAATAAATCGCTGCCGGATTTTGACCGGAAAAACCCGCCAGAAAAACTTTCAAAAAGTCTCATTATAAACAACTGCTATATTTAATCTCTATGGACACTTGGTAGATTTAAAATTAAATTGATCTAGGCTCATTTACCCACAATCCCTAATCAAAATAGTCTAAAAAAATACCCACTTCCTCATCTTTTATTTTATTTTATTTATGATCAAAAAAATATCCACATCCTCCTTTTTCTTTTTTTAATTATTTAATAAAAATATTATACATAACACCTAAAATAGACCAAAATCCCAAATTAGGGCTATATATTTTACTTTTATATAACAAAGATGGTACTATTTTACTTTTATATAACAAAGATGGTACAAAACTTTGAAAATAAATATCACATATACAAGGCTTAAAAAATCACAAAAATAGAAATGAAGATTCCAAATCCTTAAAATATAAAATTTTAACCAAAATATCAGATTAATATATATATATTCCTTACAAATATAATTGATTAACCAAAACATCAAATCCATTCATCCCATCCATGCAAACATTGGAAAAAGTACTAGTGAGATTTTGTTGTCATTTCAAACAAGTTCACATTTGGAGCTTACCAATTTGACTTAAATACTAAATGAGATTTTTTATTTGCTTTCATTGTCAATGAGCATGTAATTAAATCATAAGTCTGTTGAGGTCACATGCTTTGGTCGATGTTAAGTATACTTTGAAGAAAAAATGCCTCCATGGGGCCCAACCAATGTTTTTGGGTCCACTGGCTTCTGTTAGTATCTTTGATATTTTAGATGTCACAGTTATTAATCATTTGAGAATTTAACATGGAAAATAATTTCAATGAAAAGCACCTAGTACTTGAAAGCAACTACCCTGGACGAAACCCTAACAACCAAACCCCAAATTATCCCTTGTTTTCGAAGAAATCCATAAGAATAATATACAGTTTCAACCCTTTAACTTACTCCCAAAGCAATCAAAAGTCAAAACAGATTCACTCACGTTTAGTAGCGGTTTGGATAATCACGGAGATTAAACTCATACATATCATTTGACATCAATTGATAAACTTCGGCACCGCCCCCTGAGAATTTCAAGCAGGATAGAGTGGCACACCCCATTTGCCTTGAAACATCGGTCAAACTGCCGGAATTCGAACACCCAACCTAAGGAAATCCGCAGCCCACTAGCATTTCACAGAACCCAAAAAAGAGCAATGTGGCAAGCTAATGTATAAGAAAAAAGTCGGAGACGCCAAAATTTTCAAGCAAATAGCGGAGGCTCGCCTCGGTCAAACTCCCAACCGCTAAATATCCGCCATTGGTTTGGCAGTAGGCGGAGGAGAGGAGAGGTATATTTTACAAGGGAAATAAATGTGGAGCAGATACAGACGACGTGTTTGACAAAATGTCTGCCTGCCAACTATTTGACAAAATGCGTGAGTAAACAGAGGTAGGGCGGACTGGGGATCAAACGAATATACGGTGGAAGGAGATAGAAATGCAGGGGATGAGCTCCGACCCGGTTCCGAGCTGCCCACATGGATAAGTTCTTATTCTGCCTGCGTTTTTGTTTTATTTTATTGTTCCATCGTCAAGAGATGATGTAACTGCACAGTGTCGGCCATACCCAAGAACTTTTCTTACGCCCCATTACGCTCCCTCGTGGCGATTTCGTCATCCCCGCATGGTAATTGGAAAAAGTAGAGTGTTTTTGTCTGAGTCCACATCCTCAGAAAGCTCAAAATCCTTCAGTTTTGCCTCGTCACCAACCTTCTCTTTTACGGGTTCACTACCTGATCTTTCTGGTATGGATCGGTGCATTGGCTCGATGTGCCAAATCTGCTAGTTTCCCTTCTCCTTTTTAAAATAGCTTTGGCATATATCTATATCTGCTGCTGTTATTTTACTTCCTGGAAGAATTTAGCATATATCTATTTCTGTATTCGCTGCTGTTATTTTAGTTTTTTGTGGTTGATTCTATGGAGAAAGCTGGTGAAAGGCACGGTGGTATTGTGGGGCAACCTGATCTTCATGGGAAGAATTCAAACAACAATAACAGCAGCAAGAGCAATCACAATCACAACCACAATAATAATAATAACAATAATATTGGTACCAGTAGTGCTCAACCTACCAGTGGTGGTGGTTTCAATCCACACTCATCTCAATCCCAACCCTCTCAGCCGCCATCCAGATATGTTGGCTACCCTTCCACTACAAATGCTTTCACTGTAAAACGAGACCCATCTCCAGGCCCTTCCCCATCTTCAGGCCCATCCCTATCATCTGCCCCTTCAGTGTCGTCGATGAGATCCAGTGCTTCTCACTCTGTTGATATCCAAATGCAAGACTCTGCATCTTCTCCTGTTCCCAAGAGTCTCCCTAGCAATACCCAACTGTCCACCATGTCTCCTCATCATTTCAGTACTGATGTCAACAGGATGCCAGATATTCCTCCTCGGAACCGAGGACATCGCAGGGCACATTCTGAGATTGCGGTGCGCTTGCCTGATGATATAAGCTTTGACCGTGAGCTTGGTGTTGTTGGTTCAGATTGCCCGACCCTTTCCGATGAAGCTGATGATGATCTCTTCTCAATGTACATTGATATGGATAAATTTACCGGATTCTCAACATCTTCAACTCAAGCAATGGCAGCAACAACACAGTCTGGTTCAGAAGGAGGCTTAACACCGCCCTTTCAACCCACTCATCATTCTCGAAGTGTATCTATGGATGGAGTGTTTTCAGGTTTTCAAAACAACAACGGCGGTTCGGCCCCAGGTGGTATTACTTCTGATAAGCCTCGAGCTCGTCATCAACACAGTCAGTCCATGGATGGGTTTCCTTCCATCAAGCCTGAGCTTCTTTTATCTACTGCTGAGGCATCTTTAGCAGAAACAAAGAAAGCAATGTCAGCTGCCAAACTAGCTGATCTTGCACTTATTGATCCCAAAAGGGCTAAGAGGTAAACTTCTGTCATTTTTTGATCTCAAAAGAGTGATATGTTTAGATTCCTATGCATGTCATTTTTTATTATCTAATGAAACCGTATTAGACTTGTCGATGGGATAGTCATAGTCTGTGAAATTTCACATTTCAGTGACATTCTTGGGGTTTTCGGGTTTGTTTACATATAAATAGTAAATACAGACATGCAGACAATGCAATTCGCCCTGTACATACAAATCTTTCTGTGTGTTCAAGATTATGTTGGTTCATAAAAGCAACATAACTGTAAAATTCAGAGGTAAAGAGAAGTTGCTGGAGGAGAATACCATCTGTGTGGGCTTCTGCACACAAATATATTTTTGAGGACTTACTGTTTGGTTGAAAGCAGCTTCTTTGAGGACGGATGGCTTTTTCCTATTGCAGCTTGCTCGGTGTATTTAAGCATAGCATATCATACTTAATTGGTTGCAGTTGACTTTGCTGCAACTTTCAACCATTCTATGATTTTGTCTTGTGTTACGGATTTGTCTTAGTTTGATTCTTTGATCCTTTTTACTTGTCTCATTATGATCTTGGCATGCCATATTTATCTTACTGCAAGTGACTTGTCTTCAACATACAGCAATTCCATGCATGTTTCTTCTCTTGCATAGAAAAAACATATTGCAGTTTTTCTTTTTAAACTTTCTGTAAATTTACTGTTCAGTTATTTTTTTCCATCTTTCAAGCTGTACATTTTTGTGTGAGGTCACATTCTCTTTTTGCTTTTCCCTTGGAATACAATTTGCCCCACCCTCAAGCCTGTAAGCGAAAGTGAAATTGCTGATACCTTGCCAACCACATCAACAATTGGCTCACAAAAAGGCCCTTGAAGCTTGTCTTTTATGTCTGTAAATACAAGTCATTCCATTTCATTAAAATTTTCAATATTTATGCAAGAATTTTAATATATATATTATAGAGCTTTTAGTTCTAAATGTTATTGTTTTATTTGAGTTTGGTAAATAGTTTCCTTTAACTTTTCGTTACTGGTTTTTGAGCAATTTGTTATAACAATTTTGACATTATTTGTTTTATGGAAGAGTTCTTGACATTATTTCTTTTTTTATTGGATTGAATGTGAAGTATATAAAATATTTGTTTGGTTGTTGATCAACTTTTAGATATATGTATAGATTTTGAGTTTTTATGTATCTAGAGTTTACATACTAACTTTGAAATGTAGCATACTTTGCAGTTGTAGTTTGTTTCTTTTAAAACATTTAATTCATGGTTACTGTACAAAGAAGGCTGAAGTAGGTCCACTATTTTTGTTGAATTAGAATTTGGGCAAATCGTCAATCAGCAGCGAGGTCCAAAGAGCGAAAGATGAGGTACATATCAGAATTAGAAAGGAAAGTGCAAACTTTACAAACTGAAGCTACTACCTTGTCTGCACAGTTGACCATGTTACAAGTATGTCCTTATTCATGATTCCATCCCTCAAGTTGAGCTATTGAAAATAAAGCATTAGAAAATGGAGCTGTCAGTTATGGTAGGAAAATTATGTCCTGTTTCTCCTGGTTAGGAAGTGATTTGTATTCTTTCCACTCGATGAAATCACATTTTAATGATTGATATTTTTGTGGACAGAGAGATACAACTGGATTGACAAATGAAAATAGTGAATTAAAGCTACGATTACAATCTATGGAGCAACAGGTTCACCTCCGCGATGGTAAGTATATGGCCTAGCAACTCTCAAGAAACACAAAATCAGACTTTGTTACCATTTGTTATAACTTATAACTCTATTTGTTTCAATTTTTTAATGAGCCAAAACCCATGGCCATCAGTTTTAGTTGGAGATACTTGTTCTCAACACCAAGACAGCTTAAACAAATGTCTTCATGAAACATGTATTTAGCATTATAATTTATTAGTGGCATTAAAACCATGCATGTTACTAGAAAACAATCCTTCTTCAAGCTAAGGTATTTGCAAGAAACCTTAATCTGTGATTTTATATACAATCATCTTCTGTGCCTATCCTTGTCTTGGGCCAGTGTAGATGCATCTTGCTTGATAAGTAATCCGTGCAGTGGATGGTTGTGCTGCTATTACTTATTCATTGAGTACTAAACTCCTGCAACTACTGTCCATTACAATCATCCTCCTCAAACATATTTGACCACTTAAACTGACCCTTATTCCATTAGGGTGAAGGGCTTTGACAAAGTTGAATCATGACACCTTTATATATGCAAACAAGTTTGCTTCATTTCATATCCATCATCCGCTCCCCTGCATCTTTTTTATTATTTACAATTGTTTTTGACTTGCTTCCACTTATCATGACATGGATAGCATGCTTAACTCCCAGGAGTGAATGCAACCAACAACATTTCAATTGGAATCCTTTGGCCAAGTGGCCAGGAGTGAAAGTTATCTATTGTGCAAAAGGTGCCTAGGACTTGCACTTGGCCTCAACCACTATTGGAAGTATTGGTGTACAACTATGAGCACAAATACGAACTATCATTGGAGAGACTTAAATCCTGGTGGGGGTGTTAGAAGTGCCCTGCTTTCACTGACACAACAAGTCACCGTTGACCTCTTTATTTTTATTTTTTATTTAAATTAAACAGTATTTATTTTGTATAAGTGAAACCAGGTGGTTATTTTAATAATTTTTACTGTTCCATTTTAGTGTAACAAGATTTAGATTTCTTTCCCTTTTTCTTCACCATTGTCAGTCTATATATTTAATTATTAATGAATTCTAAAAGATAGTACATATATTCCTGATTTTAATGATGAGGTCACACCTCTCTGTTTAAACACTATTGAAAATAATGCAAGTGAGAATACATATTACTACATGAAAACAAATATATAATAGCAAGAGACAGAGATGAAACATATGTAATAACCAGGTCTTTGCAATGTACATTTTCAGTATTCAGTAATGTAGTTTGAACTCAAAGTGGGTACCTGAAATGTTGGGTTGGATGAGTGCAAAATCAGATCCATTAAATATTACTTCACTTCTCATCCCTATCGTATTCTTAACCTTTTCTGTCACCACCATTTTCAGATCCATCAGAGTTTTACATGCTTGAAGCCTCTTAGAAGGAAATACTTATTTTAGAAAGTTTAAGGTGAAGACATATGGATTTTCTAACACAAAATTTAGATGGTCAACTTCTTGTGGAATGGGATCATAGTCAACCTGCAGTCTAATGTTAGTTCTAACTTCTAATCCAGCCAAGAAAACATTAATTGCATGGTGTTATATTGAAATTGAGTGCTAACACTGATTGCACAAAATTAAATGTATTTGGGAGAGTAATAATTTTCCTTTTGATTAAAGATTATATAAATTTATAAGCATGGGATGTACAAAACTGTTCAAGCTAATCCAAGATGACAATTTTGTGTGCAATACGCTACCATACCAACATTGTAAAGGACAGTGCTAATTTTGTGATTGAGTATTTTGTTCACATGATGTTCGAAGTGAATCCTGTCCTTGGAATACAAATGAAAATATCTGTAGGTTATGGTGTTTAAAGAATGAACTTTTATCATTGATTTGCCACAAAAATGTGTAAAGCTGTGATTCTCATATCTAACATGGACATTTTATATTTATCAAGCTTGTATGTGTCATAGTCAATGTTGGTTTACTGGTTACCTATGTAGAACTGAACAAACAGTCAAACACCTAAAACTTAACCCTGAAAGGCACCATGAGGCATGAACTTCACTCTTCGATTTAAATCGAACAATGAGAAAAAGGTTGAAAACGATAAGGAAATCACAATAAAGCATTCTTGGTTTCAGGCTTCTTTCTGGACATCATCCATTTTGTACTTATTGCTTCTTAGTGCTTGGTCTGATTTTTTGGTTGTCTATTTCTCCCCTTTGATTGCTTTTTCCACTTCTTAACGTTGCTTTGGCATTCCTGATATGTTCGTTTTACCTTTTACCACATTGTTGTCAGAGACGCTTTAGCATTCACAATATGCTCACTTTATGTTATAGATGTGCTTTTTACAGACCCATTGGCCACTAGTGGATAAGTTAAAAAGTTAAATTAAATTAAGTTAAACTAATACACTAAGTAAAGGATTAATGCTTTCTATAGGTTCGCTATTGTTGATATTGGTATTGTTCCTATATCCTTCTCTTGGTTCCGTGGCAGTCAGTGCAGCTTAGAGTTTAGCTGTGTTGTCTTCTCCATTATAGTCTATGTCAACATTCACGCAATGAAAAACAGGAAAAATAAAAGAAATGATTAGGTTAGAGAAATTTTAAGTGAGAATATAGGTCCAGGGGGTCAGCTCAATTGGTTAATCCGAGAAATGTGAAATCATTGAAACTCGAAAGACCCAGGTTCAAATCCCCCCTGTTGTGACCTGGGCTACGGGGAGGAGGACATATCATAGCCCCCCTAGAGGTTTACTGGTAGTTACATGTCAGGCGGGCTGCTGGGTAGCTTTGGGTCACCAAAAAAAAAAATCTATAAGTGAATACAGGAATTGATTAAAGTTATTGAGAGGTCATATTGATTTTTTGTACAATTTGATAGTGCAATATCTGCAAGGTCATTCTATGCTAATGTTCGGTGGTGTCATGTCTATTATTACCAACATATAAGACCAACGTTTGTGATCCCACCTCTCCTTGACGGCGAAAAAATGTATGGAAACTTAGTGCAGTGCATCTTTTTGACAGTGGTCTAACCTTTGGAAATTTAGTACAGTGCATCCGGTAGGTGTCTATTCCACTGTACCATATTGATGAAACACTGCTGTCACTATAAAATACAATATTTAGCATTTCAACTGTTTTATGGCTTATTTCCACGAAGCTTTGGTTTTAAACAGGTAATTTGTTTACTCACTCATGAGCACTCAAAACATTTTGAATCATCTGCAATCTCATATTGATGGAAGCTTAGCAATTTGTATTTATATACCTTGTCTCAACTAGGAGAGGTTTTATTTTCACCCTTGTGATGCTGGTCTACATATTGATTCTTTTTTCCTTTGTGTAAGCTAGTGAAATAATTGTTTAATTAAGCAAGAGGAAGCTGTACGAATACTGGAAATCATTTCAGGAACATTTTTTCTGAGTGTTTTCTATTACTTCAACTTTTTGTCTCAGTGCCATTCATTATCCAGGAATATTCATGGCATTGAGAATTATATTGTTATTTTTCATCTTATGAGTGATATATGTTGTAACTTGGAAATTGTCACAGCTTTGAATGATGCTCTCAGAGAGGAAGTACAAAGGTTGAAGCTGGCAACAGGGCAAGGACTCACCAGTGGTGGACATATGATGAATTATTGCAATTCTTCTTTTACCTCTAGTCAACCTTTCTTCCAGACCCCACTTCAATCTTCACACACTTATTTGGCTGCACAACAACTTCAACAACTTCATTTGCAGTCACAGCAATCAGCTTTGAACTTACGGAATGGGGGGACTGGATCCTCACAAGGACATAGGGACAACCTCTCTGAGTTCAGCATGACAGCTGAAGGATTACCTGTTTCCACGAGTCAGGAAGCTGGCTGTAACTTTTGAAGCTATATGGTTGAATACTTGAGATATTATCAGGAATGGGGTGCTGAGTTTAGCAATAAGATTCTTTTGGAAATTCTTTGAACCAGTACAAATATTTTAGTATATAGAGCAGGCCTCTAATGAGTTAACCTGCTTTAGATATTTGTTTTGTGATGTTAAACTTTGATTTATTGGTCATCCTTCATGGAAATTCTTTATGTGTGGCTGTTTATCCATGTTCATCACATTTAGGGTTGAATTTTTGGGTATTTAGATCATTAAGTTATCATTTAGAAAAGGGTTGCTTAGTGACACCATTTAAGATTTTTTGGGCCAGATTGTGGACATGTGATGAAAATTGTGATTTGTCATAGTCTTGCATGACAAATTATAGTTTTGTGTGGCATCTATCTTTGATGCGTTTGTTCTCTGAAGTTCCAGCCATTGCCTGATATAGTTCTAGTCTGAAAGCCTCAGTTTAAACTTGCAAGTAATTATGAAGAATTGCTTTGGTGTATTCCTTATGAGAAGAGTCCAAAAGAAGGCCCGTTCAGTTTGTTTCTGCATTTTTTTTTGTCAAATTGTTAGTTGCTACCTTAAAGGGTTGATTTATACTTTTCTTTTTATGTTAGGCAGCCAATTTTTCTGTCATTTTCAGACATAATTTTTAAAAACCTAAACTATGACATCACAATTACTGTCCATGTCTTCTGGATTGCATGATAGACGCTGCAGGACTGTAGCTTCCCGAATAATTTTTCTCTATTGCCGCAATTGTCCCAATTAACCATTGGTGTATTTAAAAGAAATAACATTGTAAAAGGAAGACACAAGAAAAACCGAACTACCCTATATGTTCCAGTGTCTAGATGACATGGTTGGTGGCTTGGGGTTAAGTGGAACATATAGCAAGATAACTACTTGGTTTGTTCTGCAGTTTTTTTCCTCTACAACTAAATGCTGGACGATTCATGTGTTAATTTAAAATGGGCTATATTGAATGTGAGAAACAAACTGTTTATGTGCTGCTTAGGTAAATAGCCAATGTAAAATAAAGTTAACTGAACTGATTTATCACCAAAAAAATTACGGGATGTCCCAATTATATATTATATAATAACATTGTAAAAAAAGGCATATGAAAAACTCTTTAGATGACGTGGTAGTGGTTTAGATTTGAAGTGGAACATGCAGTAAGCTAACACTTTTAAGAGTTGCCATTCAAATACTTGTTTTGTTCTACAGTTTATTTCTTTACTTTTACAACTTAATACAGGATGATTCATGTGTTAATATAAAAAGTGTTACATGGAATGTGGGCAACAAGCTGTTTATGTGCTGCTTAGGTGAATAGCCAATGCAAAATGTAGGTTCGCTAATAACCTATTTAATCACCAAAAAATACTTTATAGGCTGTGTTGTTTGGTATTGATATATTTTCATTACAAATGCTTTAGAATTGTTTTGGAATCAAATTTTGAAGAATTTACTGAGCAAACTAAGACTTGTTGTAACAAGTTTGCTTAGAGATGTAAACTTGATTGATGGGGATTATTCAAGTTGGTTTGTAAACATTTTCCTGAGAAATTTTCACGGCATATTAAAGGATATTATTTTGTAGGGTGACTTGTCATTTACTCTTACATCGTGAATATGGTATCTTATTGCATAAGAATCTGTGATCTTTTTGTTGTATTTCAACAAGATCTGAGATGAAAATGTCACTTTATCAGCACAATGAACAATTGGATTCCACATATTGAGATTTATGAGCAATTGAAGCTTAAAACCAATTATAATGCGAAGAAATCAATCATAATTTGAAGAAGTATGCAATTTACATAATTGCGCTTGAGGTGACTTGTCATTTACTCTTACATCGTGAATATGGTATCTTATTGCATAAGAATCTGTGATCTTTTTGTTGTATTTCAACAAGATCTGAGATGAAAATGTCACTTTATCAGCACAATGAACAATTGGATTCCACATATTGAGATTTATGAGCAATTGAAGCTTAAAACCAATTATAATGCGAAGAAATCAATCATAATTTGAAGAAGTATGCAATTTACATAATTGCACTTGAGATGACTTGTCATTTACTCTTACATCGTGAATATCATATCTTATTGCATAAGAATATGTGATCTTTTTGTTGTATTTCAACAAGATCTGAGATGAAAATGTCACTTTATCAGCACAATGAACAATTGGATTCCACATATTGAGATTTATGAGCAATTGAAGCTTAAAACCAATTATAATGCGAAGAAATCAATCATAATTTGAAGAAGTATGCAATTTACATAATTGCGCTTGAGGTGAACTTGTCATTTAACTCTTTACATCGTGAATGGTATCTTATTGCATAAGAATCTGTGGATCTTATGGTTGTAGTTCAGACAAGATCTGAGAATGAAAATGTCACTTTATCAGACACAATGAACAATTGGTTCCCACATTATTGAGATTTATGACCATTTAAGCTTAAAAACCATTTGAATGCCGAAGAAATCAAACATAATTGAAGAAGTATGCAATTTAAATAATTGGCTTGAGGTGACTTGTCATGTACTCTACATCGTGAATATGGTATCTATGCATAAGAATCTGTGATCTTTTTGTTGTATTTCAACAAGATCTGAGATGAAAATGTCACTTTATCAGCACAATGAACAATTGGATTCCACATATTGAGATTTATGAGCAATTGAAGCTTAAAACCAATTATAATGCGAAGAAATCAATCATAATTTGAAGAAGTATGCAATTTACATAATTGCGCTTGAGGTGACTTGTCATTTACTCTTACATTGTGGATATCATATCTTATTGCATAAGAATATGTGATCTTTTTGTTGTATTTCAACAAGATCTGAGATGAAAATGTCACTTTATCAGCACAATGAACAATTGGATTCCACATATTGAGATTTATGAGCAATTGAAGCTTAAAACCAATTATAATGCGAAGAAATCAATCATAATTTGAAGAAGTATGCAATTTACATAATTGCGCTTGAGGTGACTTGTCATTTACTCTTACATCGTGAATATGGTATCTTATTGCATAAGATTCTGTGATCTTTTTGTTGTATTTCAACAAGATCTGAGATGAAAATGTCACTTTATCAGCACAATGAACAATTGGATTCCACATATTGAGATTTATGAGCAATTGAAGCTTAAAACCAATTATAATGCGAAGAAATCAATCATAATTTGAAGAAGTATGCAATTTACATAATTGCGCTTGAGGTGACTTGTCATTTACTCTTACATCGTGAATATGGTATCTTATTGCATAAGATTCTGTGATCTTTTTGTTGTATTTCAACAAGATCTGAGATGAAAATGTCACTTTATCAGCACAATGAACAATTGGATTCCACATATTGAGATTTATGAGCAATTGAAGCTTAAAACCAATTATAATGCGAAGAAATCAATCATAATTTGAAGAAGTATGCAATTTACATAATTGCACTTGAGAGACCATTCTATAGCTCAGTATGACCTCAATGTCTAAGTATGTTATGTCTTCAAAAAATAATAATAATTTTCACTAATGTTGGTCAAAACATT
>APFE030775826.1:0-28610 GCA_000404065.3 Pinus taeda
CATCATGCACATATTCTAAAATAGGTTAAAATATGTCAAGACCTATTTGAGGTAGTTGAATAAGTAGGAGTTTGGGGACATGTTCAAAGCCTAAGTAGACCTATCTACATAATTGGGCCAAGTTACATTACAAGTCGTTCATGAAATAATAAAAAAATGAGTTTTTTGAGTAGGAAACTTATCCCTGGTCACAAATGGCTATAACCATAAGTAAGAGGAAATTTTTTAGAAAGAAAAATGAAGAATTCAATGGTTAAAGGAAGTAGAGAGAAGGTATAAATATTTCCATTTCTCAATGAGAAAACAATACTTCCATAAAAGAAAATTTGGTAATAAACAATATGAGGGAAACACATTAGAAGATCATAGGGTTATTGAATGATATTGACCTGATACCAATCGTTTCTCTAAGAACCTCAAAGGAATAGATGGTATGTTATTCATAAAATAATTTAGTAAATGTCTGCTTCATTCTCTAGGGAGCTTAATGGATCTTCAATTAGAGAGATAGATCCTATTAACAATCGTAAATAGCCCCATATTAAATTAGATATATTTATTTTAGGATGTTTAACTAGGCCTTGTTAGTCCTACATGCTTATCAAAATGTGTTCTGAGGCTAAACGTATAGAAATTTAAGGCCCATGATGTTAATGGATTATTATAAATCATTTCATGAGTAATTGAATTTATATACTGCTACCAAAGATCACATTAGACATGACATATGGAGATTTAGAAATCTATAAGTGGACAGTAAAATGGGGTGATGAATTCCAAGTCTATGTTTCAATAACATGACATTCCAAGTGGTGGAGAGGGGAGTTTTCTATTCAATAAAAAACTTCCTATGTTTGTATTCTATTTCCCCATCCATCCCTGTCTCATGCAACTTATAATTTCCATAGGATAATGGGACTATTTTCGAGTAACCCATTATATCTATGAAAGAAGCTTTTAATCTAAGGAAGAAAGGTGTACATTGAGGAACTTAAATTAACCAAAGTTTGTGAATTCATAATTGAATGTAGAAAATTGTGATGTAATGCCATTGCCAAATTTCCTTCTTTCCATGGGTTAGGTTAGAGTTGGAAGGGAAATTGGTGGTTAAAATTTGCATAATGTTGTAGCAATTTCTTGGAGAATTTGAATGAAAAATGAGACTCCTGGAGACTAGAAGTTTTTGATAATTCCTCACCCCTTTTACACTTTAATCTAAAGAATAATAATTGCATAACTTGATAAATTTTGGTTGTAATAAAAAGGCACACATTGTATAACCAAGTATATAACAAAAATAGCAACCATGAAAAATCATCCATAAAATCCTCATAATAACAAGTACGTGTGCTTATTAATTACATTAGAAGAATATCCCATATTAACTTATGCAAAATCAAACCAAGTCAGGGTATTTCATTTGCCACCCAACCATAGATTGGGTTAAATGAAATATTTCTTTCAGTAAATCACCATTGTTCTATATCTCAAGCACGAATGTGGGATCTCATACAATAAACTATGAAATAAAAAAAAAAATGGAATTCATAGGTTAAACTGCATCCTCTCTTGAGCTATAGTTATCTCACCTAAACTGGCCTTAAGATAAAAAAACCAATCCAAACTTGTATGCCTTAGAATTCCTTAACCATACCTTGAGAAATGTTCATGTCTCCAACCACTTGTCAATGGCTTCCGTGAGAAGATCACTTCCACACAAATCCCTTGGGTATTTACTAAGACCACCTCACCTAGTTCCAAAACGTTCTTGTAATACAAAGCTCGAAAAACAATGAATCCCATCACACCATGGTTATCCGAGAAATGATAAGGTAATGTTGAAATCACATTCAAACCAACAAAAAATCATGCCAATGACAAAAAATAAACAAATTCATGTAGCATGCATTCACATTTTCCATCCTACTCAACTTTTTTATCCATCCCTCTCCTTCCTTTTCTTCTTTCCTTTTCTTGCCATTTTCCATCCTTTTATTGCTTTCTTGCCAACCTCGAAATCTAGGTGAATTATCGTTATTGGAGACTCTCCCTTTCATTATGTTGGGGGCTTGTAAACCAATTCAAGCATAGTTTTTCATTTCAATATTGTGTAAGAATCAAACTGAATCCATGCATAGTTTGTCATTTCAAGCTTGTGTAAACATGAAACTGAATCCAGGCATGGTTCCCTATGGTTCAAGCTTGTCTAAAATCAACCCATTTCCATTTTAACCCTTATGATTTCCATTCTATTAGTATTTTTGTCAGATGAGCCTTGGTTTTTTTCATCCCATCGTCACTATCCCTTTCACTGATCATACACTTTCACTTGGTTGTTTTACCTTTTTTGAGGAATAGTTGCAATGAGTGGTCTTACTAGCGAACCTCTTCACATAACTCAACATGCTCTGAGAAGTTCCAACATCACCAGAACTAGTTCCTACACTAGAAACCACAAGTTACTCAAATTGGAGACCCTTTTAAGCTCTTTTTAGACTCTCTAAACATGAAAATATTTTTGAGCGCTTGTCGTCTCTAGCTCATTAACGGACTAGAATTCATATCCACTCAGTATAGTTTTACCCCTTCTTTGGGCTGAGATAGATTAACTATGAAAAAGGTACTCCTTGGCCAAACATGATCCATAGGTTCTCTCTTGTATTGTTTTATGCTTTTTTGGACTTGAGAGACAAAAGCATGGAACAAAACTTTTAGAGTTCGCTTTTAGTCTCTTTTAAGATTCTCTAAATATTAAAAGGACTGAGTTATATTTGTCCTTAAACTCGTTAAAAACATCAAATAGCAAAAAACTTGTCCATCTAGACAAGGCCAATTTTCAGCTTCGCTAGACTCACTAAAACATCAAATAGCGAGTGAAATTATACAACAAGCATATGTTATCCTCCTCAAGATTGATAAAAAATAAAGAGGTACTCGTAAAAAATGACTAGGAAAAATGGGAAAAAGCTAGGAACAATTTATGGTAGTAGGTCACTATTGAACATGACACTTTCACCTCATCACTGTGACTATGTGCGTTGGGTCACTCAGCTTGATGGTTATCATAATATTGGTCTATCATACATCCATTGCTTTTTTTTGGGGTCAATGCTATCAATTCACCTTAGTGTCGTTGATATGTTCAAGAGAAGTCATTTAGTTCAAAATTTCATGCTTTACAATACATTAAACCTTCATTTTCATGCCTGCCATTCCTAATACTTGTGTCATTAGTTGATGTGTCATCTCCAAAATCATCTGCCTCATTTCATGTCAATTATGAACGATACATCAAGGCCCACCTGCAACGAGTCACTTCTTGTTGACATCAGCACATCATTCAAGAAGTTGACTTAGAAACACCCCTTTAGTACCTTCAGGCTTGCATACATCAATGGTAGGTTTCTTGTTTTTGTCGATAGACAGACATCACTGACCTTGGACCAAAAGACTTCTTATGGTGTTTGATATCAAATAATTTATTCACAACATGTGAAATGTACTTGAGTAACTTGAGGGTCATTATCATTATCGGTTATTCCTCTCGTGTCTGTTAATGAATTACATCATTGGCTCGTAATCGGATGATGTCTCTACATGCTCGACTTCATATCATATATTCAAATGGTTAGACTTGTACTTGAGTGAAAGATTGGATGAGATTGAAGACGTTGGATCTAGTTTCATCCATCCACGATGCAATATATTTTTCAAAAGTACTATATAAAATGTACAATGGCCTTACATTCATGGTCATCCATTCATGGGTCTACATCTATAAACAACTATACTTGTACATTTAATGAAAGTTTATGAAGTTGAGCATGGGTATGCCTTCCCTTAGCAAAATTATAAGAAAAAATCAAAGTACCATGATATTTGTGTTGTAACTCATTCAGGTCACCTTCCGGTTCAAAGCCTTCTCTCCAAATGGTAAAGCATCTCACTCGACATGGTTATTTTCGACTTCATGCTTTAGGGGGCATCTGTTACAGGTATATTTGGGCACATCAAACCCAGCTTCTAGATCTATATTATTAGGGTCTATCAACCCCTAATTTAGTTTTTTTCATTCCCTAATGATGTTAACCTACATCATGCTTTCTTCCCAAGAGTTTCATGACACCATTCATCCAAAAAATGTCCCTAAGGAGATCAACGCAAATTGCCTTCTATCTGGCTACAATGAATGGAAGGCACTACATTGTCTAGGTGCTATGCATAGTACATGGCCTTTGTATCACCTGTGATGAGCAAGATCCGTCAAATTTTTCAAATGAATCCATTGGATTCATCATCCAATGGATGCTTCTGGAGGTTTCTAGACGGACTGGGCTCGCTCTTCGATGAGGAAGGAAATGAATGAACCTTATTCCATTATCCCTTCCTCCATGGAACTACTTCCCAAATATGGTAAAGAATTCATCAGGGCCATTAATGGAAAAACCTCCTCTATTCAGCTATAAAAGGACGAGGCATTCATGGTTGGTCCAAGGTTGAAACTTCTTAAGCTATGGAGTTGCTACTTGGATGAGATTAGTAGAGAGAGTAATGTTATCATGTCAAATTGTTATCTCCATGAGGAGAGAAGGGCTTGAAGCTAGGAGGATGATGCTGAATCGAACATGCATCTAAATGGGTTGTAATATTCCTTTCTATGAATAAAGAGTTCCATGTTTTTTCCCATTCATGCGTTATGTGATGTATATTGTACTTTCGATTCTATAATATGTTTAGTTAATAGATCGATATGTACGCCTTGATGGTTTTCTATCTTGGCTTGTGTGTAGGTACCTTTCAAGTGAGTTAGGTATGGAAGGGAGTAGTGAAAGCGGTCAAAGGGGAGAGGGATTGAGTGAGAGATACATGTTGGTACTTTTTCTCCTATTTCTTTTAACTTTTAGCTATAGGAAAAGCAATGAAATTACTTTAACTATTTTTCTATACTTCCTACTGTTGGAAATAATACTGAGAGGGGCGGGGGGTGAATCAGTAGTAGCAAATTAGATACTTTTTCATTTTCACACTCAGATTCATATACGTGACTTCAGTTAAGTATATCAACGTATATACGTGACTGTGTTAAAAGCAACTAGCGTACATTCAGTAACCTTTATGATTTAGTTAGTTTATCTTCAATGAATGCATCAGAACATTATTAACCATATTGACAGTAAACAGGAGCAGTATAACAGAACAGATCAAAAGCGACAAACATGAACACCATGATATAAGGTGGAAACCCAATGTGGGTGAAAACCACCTGCTACAATTTGTTTCTATCTTCTTTTAATAAGAAACTTCTTTTACAATGTGCTGGTGCAGTCCTTTACCAGTACGCAGGCTTCTACCTGTAGAAGGCTACCACCTTCTTAGCTCTTGTACTAGCCGTTCCATTTACTAGTACGTAGGCGCTGGCCTACTGAAGGCTCCAACCTTTACTCGTTTTCCAGATGCTCCTAGAAGGGAGCTACAACCCCCTGTGTCTTGTACTGGCCAATATGTTTACCAGTACGTAGGTGCCGACCTACAATCATCCAGGGACCACGTTTGATACATTTTCATACTAGATCCATAAAAAAATCACCATTGTAATACAATCAGTCTCTGAATCACCCAATACTCAAACCATGCCACAGAACACAAACCAGAGCCCACAACTCTGCAACAATCACTAGAATCAACAACAACCTGAAACACCAAATCTCATCATGCATACGCTACTTGGACGAACCCAACCTGCGTGTATATGCGCTTTTACCAAAGACAACCCGCGTACAGATCTGCAACTCTACCTCATAACTCTGCAGCTATTTCAGACATCAGAACAAACCCAGATCATAACATTCATACAATAACCATGCGTTAATAGATCTAGTCTATCCATACTCAAACCATATAAAGATAATCATTCCAAGCCTTCAGATCCCAATCCATCGTTCATCATCCTTCACATGAGTGCCTCGTTGGTTCAGATCAAGCAAGGCATCACCAACCCATAACCAGCATCTAGATCTCACACTTTATCAGATCTTCATCACTTGCTCACTCTTGCACTACTTCTTGGCCTAATGATCTTCTCCTTATATAGGTTTAGGCTTCTCTCAATACCATGGTCCAAAACCATGTAGAATCAATACCATGAACCCAATACTTGTGGTCGTCACTTCGGACCAAATAATGGAAACTACAATGTATTGTAGTGTTACTGAAGGAAAAATAGCTTCAATGCAACATGGATAAAAATCTCACAGATATTGTCACTGTGGCCTCAGTTGTTGATTATCTCATCAATATAGGTAACATCTTAAAATTGAAAAACCAAAAGGTGAGATGCATAGATAATTTGAAATGACAAATTTGGGGATACTTTAGGAGCGTTTGTATAGAAAATGCAAGGTAATTTTTCATGTCTTTATGTTACAGGCCAAGGATGTAAAGAAATACATAAAATATTAAATATCATGGTATAAGTTGATTGCAGGTTATTTTGAGACGGGAATGGAATTCTCCTTCCACCGGTTCTAATCTATTGGGTATAACTTTAAATAAGAAACTGATAGTTATGGTGTTTAATTTGTCTCACAATAAATGAAAATTCCTAAATTTGTTCACTAGAGAGAAGTATAGTGAGTTTTCATGTTTATGAAAGTTAACATCCTATTCCCAGGATGATAACTTGAAACTAGTTGGGCATATTATTTCTCATCTTCGTGTTCGTGTGTGATTTAAAAAGATAAACACATCCAAAGAATCAATAACAACTCTGGTAAAGTTTATATATGTGAAGCACTTCTAACAAAACTCATTGCTTAATGATAATTGAGTGAGGAATATGTCGAAGTCCTCAATCTTGCACTCAATCATAAAAGGAAGGTTGGGGTATCGAACATCTTGCCAACAAACTGACTCCAACAATAATGTGAAATCCAGGTTAACTGTGAAAGGTCTTTCCACTTTGTAGTATTGTTTCCTCTTGAAATCCAATAAGTATTTGGCTACTTAGATCCAAAAAACTCATGCCAGGTAGACTCTACATGATACAACTATGACGTGCAAGCTTGACATACACTCTAGTTTCCCTCTAAATCAGGGTATGTCAAAATATTATGAAAATCATAGCTATAAGTTGATCATAAAATATTGAGGTATTGTATGGAATAAACAATATACTATCAATGCACTAATAAAGAACTCAAAATAAAGGAATTTCTTATTGCTAAAATAGAGCCTCTTGGGATTCTCGGATAAATCACCTAACCTGCATGTCAAAAGGTTCCTAGAATAGAGTACCTCCTACCTAGAAGTGTGTCCCCTGCTCAAAATATAGAACCCTTCTCTACTGTCCACTTTTATCAAAGATAAAATTGTGCATAAAGCATAACTAATAGAAACACCTAAATTAAGAAAATTGAACATCTAAGTCAAACTATAAAAGCATTCTAAATATGGCTTTATACAATATTGAGGTATTGCATGGAATAAACAATATACTATCAATCCACTAATGAATAACTTAGAATAAACAGATTTCTTATTGCTACAATATCACCTCTTGGGATTCCCTGATAAAGCACCTAACTTGCATGGCAAAGATTCCTAGAGAAGAGTACGTCCTACCTAGAAGTGTGTCCTGCACTCAAAATATATAACCATTCTCTACTGTGCACTTTTCTTAAAGATAAATATGTGGATAAAATAGAACTAAGAAAAAAACCTAAATTAAGAAAAGTGGGCATCTATGTCCAACTATATAATCATACTAAATATGCATAAAATTGATGCACTTCTTTCATTACTGTTGCAATCTCATAAGAAAACTATAATCTACAACACGAATCCTAAGGCTACATGCATCTACTAAAGTTGAAGACCAAGTATATACTAAGATGAAGTATTGTTGAAGGAGAAATGCCTTCCAAACATCATATAGAGTCTATTGTGCATTCAACCCATCTGCACACAAGCCAAGGTTGCCACTAGGTACACTTCTCCCCTAAACAGAAACTACAATGTATTGTTGCTCTACTGAAGGAGAAACACCTTAATAGAAACACAAATAAAACTATAACATATAATGTCACAGTGGTATCGGTTGTAGAAGTTCTCATCAATATAGGCAATAACTTCGATAATTGAAAAAACAAAAGGTGAGCTACATAGATCATTTGAAATGATATATTTGGGCATACTTTATTATTTTTGAGGAGTGTTAGTATAGAAAATGAAAAATAGGCTGTTGCGTCTTTTTGTCATAGACCAAGGATGCGAATAAATATAGAAAATATTAAATAGCATGGTACAAGTCAATTGCAGGTTCTTTTGAAACAAGGATGGAGTTCTCCTTCTGTAGATTCTAATCTATTGGTTATAGATTTATATAAGAAATTTATAGTTATGGGGTTGGAATTGTCTCACAATTCATGGCAAGTCCCAAAGTTCTTAACTAGAAAGAAGTAGAGGAAATCGTCAGTTTATTAATCGAAACACCCTATTCGTAGGTAGATAACTTCAAATTAGTTGGGCATATTATTTCTCCTCTTCTCATACGTGTGTGCTTTTGAAAAGCTAAACAACTCTGAAGACTCAAGAACAACTCTAGTAAAGTTTATAGGTTTGCAACACTTTTTAGAAAACCCATCACTTAATGACAATTGAGTGAGGAATATGTCGAAGGATTGAATCCTGCACTCAGTCATAAAAAGGAAGTTTGTGTACCCAACATCTTGCCAACAAATCGACTCCAACCATAATGCGAAATCCAGGTTAACTGTGAAACCTCTTTCCCACTTTGTAGTATTGTTGCCTCTTGAATTCCGACATGTATCTTCCTACTTAGATCGACAAAACTTGTCCAAGGTAAACCTTGCACGATACAATTGTGATGTGCAAGTTTGACACACACTCTAGTTTCTCTTTAAAAGAGGGTAAGTCAAAATATTATGACAGGCTTAAGTATAATTTGATCATACACTATTAAGGTATTGTATCGAATAAACAATATACTATCAATGCACTAATGAAGAACTCAAAATAAACCTATTTCTTGTTTCTACAATAGCGCCACTCTTAGGATTCTCCAAGGAGCCTGTTATGAAACCAACTCACAAAAGGATAGAAAAGATATATTAATGCCTTAGTGTTCAGCCTCTTTGAGGGGGAAACCTCCTTTACATTACAAAAATGAATGATTTCTTGATGATTCAAATGAGAAAACCTCCTCTCTATATATACGAGTCTAGGGAGTCACAATATAACCTACTCGACCTAATAATAATAATATAAAGGCACAAAAATAAGAATAGATGGATTCTATGGGGCACAATATAACAATATGGGGACAATAGGGGCAGAACAATATTAGTAAGGGATACAACTACAATAGTAATGGGCTAATCACTAGTATTATAAGGACATAACATGCCCCTCTCCTTCAAAAAAGTGTTGTCCCAAATCCTTGAGTAGTTCTAGATGCTTCTGTATAAAATTCTCATGCTCCCATGTGGAATCTTCATCGGATAAGTTCTTCCACTTGATGAGGTACATCGAAATTGATCGATTTCATAGCTGTCAAGTTCTTTTTTTTGTGCTGGGAGAAGAATGATGAACCCTAATATCTTTGTCGTCGCCTCCATTCCTTCAGCCGCTGTCTGGCCTTTGCTCGGCCCTACAGAAGATGGTGACGCAAGTTTCAGAGGGGCCCCAACTCCATTGAATCCAAACCTAGCGAATAAGATCGCGTGTAGCCCTGCGAAGAAAAAGAAAAACATGCACGGGATGCGCTCACAGCAAGCTGCGCATGCACTGCAGCAGATATGGAGGCGGACACTCTTCATCTATAAGTTGTTATCAGCTTCACAGTGGGGATGAGGATGACGCCCGACCTTGAGGGACTTCTACAGGCTGCCAATATTTTCGATGTTTTCACAGGCAACAAATCAAACTTTGAGGGTTCCAAATTAACCTTGCATCCCAATAGCTTATGGATCTAGTACGACATTGCCAGGAACCCACACACAATATATGTCATGGAGAAACGTTGTGATCTTTCTAGACAGCCCCTGCACCCCAGCAGTCCATTGTTCCAGAGGGCCACCACAGAGTTCACCAGTCAGCAAAGCCCTAGCTCCAAGGGAAACATCATCAGAAAAGAATCATCTAGGAGCTTCCAAATCACCAGCTTCCTCTCGTCTCAGTTTTACAAAGGAAAGAAAAAGTCTGATCACTCTGCCTCGTTCCAGATCCAGATCATGCTCCTTTCTAGCAAAACTTTGCTATAATGGGTGTTCAGATCTAGTGTAGGACCTCAAGAAAATCCTAGAATTTAGGCTAGGGATTCCCTTTTCATTTCAACGACTCCTCCACGAAGGTAAAAAACTTGAGGATATTTATCCCCTTTCTTTTTACAACATTAATAGAAATGCCTCCATCATTTTTACCATTTGTTTGAGAGGGGGGGTTGTTTGATTGTTATCTTCAGTTGTGGCTTTTTCATACAAAGACATTGTCCATGCTCATATGCCCAAGAAAATAGCTCCACCAGCTCAGGCTTCGAAACCTTTTTTGGTGGAAAAAATGGAGGAAACCCCTTCCATTTAAATAATGCATCCAACATTGGATGAGAAAATCCAAAAGTATGCAGAGCATGCCATTATTTGTAGGTTCAATGGGCTATGGCCATGCACAGAAGATCCCTACCAATGGATTCATTCTAACTAGACCAACAATTGCAAGGTTCTCCTCTGCTTAAAGGGTTTCTTCATTGTAGTGTTTTCTCTCAGTGAGGACTACCAAAAAGCATTAAATGAAGGCCCATGGTTCTGGTGCTCAGCAGGTTTATTCCTCACCCCTTGGTTCCCAGATTTCGATCCCTCTACAAAAATATTCACCAAGGTCCCCATTTGGGTCAGACTTCCTAATCTCCTGGCACATCTATGGCACTTTGCTGTATTCCAAGGGATCGACAATACTCTAGGCCGCTTTCCAACCACAGACACCTCCAGAGGGGAAAAAGGCAGATACACCTTCGCCAGAATCTTTGATGTAATAGACATGAGCAATGGTATACCTGATTAGACTAATCTCAAAATTGGACACTTCCATTGGACTTAGAACCTAGATTACGAGAACACAGCCTTTCTCTGCCGAAATTGCCATCACACAGAGCACCTTCTGAGCTCTTGTCTGTCGATGCCTGCCCAAAAGAAGAAAGCCAATCCTAAGCCAAAATCCAAAAGCTGGAAACCTCATGATCCTCCCCCCATGGATGATTCTGATTCTAGCTCGAATGAAGAGCAAGGGGATGCGGAAGGAATGGACGCAAAGCAAGCACAGGATCCACCCTCTATTCGTCTTGAGGATTATACTGTCCCACCAAACTCGCAGAAAAGAACTCATGAGTCCTCCACCTCGGATTCAGACAAGGAGACCTCTCTGTTAGCACAGCTCAATTCGCAAATCATGCTAGCTCAGTAGAGTCATCTTGGTTGGGTCACAGTTGGTAAAAAGAAAGGAAAAAAATGCCGAATAGTTGGTTCTACCCATGTTGGGTAGAATCCTTTGTTCTGCTCTTGTTACTTTGTTCTTCCTGTTACTTCTTGTTTAGCACTACTCTCTTCTTTTTTTCTCTTAGGGGCCAAGGTGGATAGTGTATCCTTTCCGTCTATCCGTTTTCTTGCTTCTCCTGGTTGTAACTTCATATTGTACCATACATCCTCTTAATAGTATTAGTCTTTACTAAGAAAAAAAAAAGTTCTTGTTTTTGTGACTCCTTCTGGTTCCAATATAATTTTTCGTTCCTTGTGAAGTTCTGGAAATGTTGTTTGAACTGGGGGCTTGTCGCCTATAACCTTCTTTAAACATGAAACATGGAAAACTGGGTGCACTCGACAAGCTATAGGAAGCTCCAATTTGTATGCCATAGTACCAATCTTTCGCAACACCTTGTACGGACCATAATAATTTGGTGATAATTTATTATCCTTCTTAGCTTGCTCAAGGGACATTTGTTTATATGGTTTTAGGCGTAGGAATACCCAAATACCTCTATCAAAACCTATTTCACTACAATGCTGATCTGCCTGTTGTTTCATTCTATGATGCGCTAACACGAGGTTATCATTTAAGAGTTGGAGGACTTTTTGTTGATGCCCGATGAAATCTTCCACTACTTAAACCTTAGAATTTTCTTTCAAATATGATATGATGGATGGTCGTTGATATCCATAAAGTTCCATAAATGGGGTGATTTTTGTTTCTATATGCAAGGAAGTGTTATACCACCATTCAGCCAGAGGCAACCATTTGACCCATTGTATCTATTTATTAGATACAAAGCAATGAAGATATCCTTCCAAGCATTTGTTTACTATCTCAGTTTGTCCATTAGATTAAGGATGATAAGATGAGCTATGAGCTAATTGACTACCAAGACAAGAAAATAATTTTTTCAAAAAATTTCGAGTGAAAATGGGATCTCTCTCACTTACAATAATCCTTGGTTTTCCTTGTATCTTTTGAATTGTTTCCATAAATGCAGTAGAAACTATACTGGCTTTAAATGGATGTGATAATGCACAAAAGTGTGCGTACTTGGTAATTTTTTCAAATACCACCATGATGACACTTTTTTCCTCAGACTTGGGTAAACATATGATAAAATCCGTTGAAACCTCATCCCAATATTGGCTTGGAATGGATAAAGGTTGTAATAGACCCGGGGTCTTAGTTATTTCAACTTTCTTTTGTTGGCAAACCAAAAATTCTGCCACAAACTTTTGAATATCCAATTTAAGGCCATCCCAAAAAAATTCTTTCTTGACCCTGTGTTAAGTTTTTAAAAATCCTAAGTCCCCTCCTAAGGGAGAAGTGCGCAATTCAATAACAATCTTTTGCTTGAGTTGGGAATTCTTACAGAGGTATAAGCGATCTTTGTACCATAATGAATCATTTTGCCAGCTAAATGTATCTGATGTACTAGAATCTTGTTGTAACATTCGGATAAGTGCCGACACTTCTTCATCATTCTTACATTCGTCCCTTGCTTCATTTATCCAATCTAGTTGGATAATAGAAACGGCACACCATAATGCTTCCACATCCTCAACCTTTCTTGAGAGTGCATCTGCCACCACATTTTGCTTCCCTTTTTGGTAGATGATTTCAAAGTCATAACCCAACATCTTTGTCACCCACTTTTGTTGCTAAGACCGGTGCTTGGCACATTGCCTCTTTAAGATGTTTGAAGGCCTTGTTGCTTCTGGAGTCCATGAAAATGCATCTCTCCTCAATAATGTTGTTAGAGGTGCTACTGTTATCCCATAATTATTAACAAAATTTAGATAATACCTTTTCAACCTAAGAAATCCTCACAGATGCTTTATGGATGTGGGAATTTTCCATTCCTTGATTGCTTTAATTTTCCTAGGGTCTACATTAAGTCCTTCATGAGATACAATATGATGCAGATATTCCATTAAAATGAGTCTCCTTTAATATCTTTTCATCTGACTCATAAAATATGAAAAGACTATTGAGCAATTGGCCTCTCCGGCGCGTTAATTTGATTAGAAGTGCCATCCCTCCTCTAGATTTTAATATTTTTGGACCTGAGGGATCATTGCACAAAAAGATTGAGCAGTTGTGTTGTTCGGCTCATTAAAACTATCGAAAAGTCATCCCTTTCATAATATTTTATTCTTTTTTTGACTTAAGGGATTATATTACGAAAAAGGATTACTGGATTTTCCTCTCCGTCTCTTTTCAAACTCTCTAAAATTGAAAATGACTCAGTTTTCTTTGCTGTTAAACTCGTTAAAATAATAGTGACGAACTTGTCCATGCAGATAAGGTCGAGTTTCATTGTTGCTAGACTTGTTAAAACATAGCAACGAGTTTGGCTGAAGGGAAATTTATGCAACAAGCATATGTTATCCTCCACAAGATTGACAAAAATATAGAGTTACTGGTTAGAAATGACTGGGGAAAAATTAGGAAGAAAAATTGAAGAAACTTATTGGTAGCATATCGCTCTTGAAGATGACACTTTCACTCCATCACCATGATTGAGTCGGGTTGGGTTACTCCATTCACCAGTCATATCACCATTGGTCCTCCTTACCATCCATTTCAGGGGTTAACGCTACCAATCCATTTTAGTGTGGTTGATATGTTCAAGAGAAGTCACTCAGAGAATTCACCAACCCAACTTTTGTCTCCTCCACTGTAATACCTTCATGCTTCATTCTTTCATGACAGCCACCCTGAACCTTATATCATCAGATTATTTTCACCTGCACAAAATCATTTTCTCTATTTTGTGTCTTAGGTGTGGGATTCATTAAGGCACTCCTACGATGGGTCACTTCTTTTCGACATCAGCTCATTATCCAAGAAGTTGACTTAGGAACAACATTTTCAGTACTTTGAAGCTTGCATGCCTCAATGGCAAGTTTCTCACTTCTGGCAATAGGTTTATATCAATAACCTTCAACCGAAAGATTTTGCGTGGTGTTTGACGTCAAGTCCCATATTCACACCACGCGAATTGTACTGCAGTACCTTGAGGGTCATTATAATTATCGGTGATTCCTCTCACACCTATTAACAACTTACATCATTGGCTAGTAATCACGCGATGTCCTTCCATGTTTGACTTCAAAACATCTTTCGACATGGATCGACTTGTACTTCGGGCGAAGATTGAATGAGTTTGAAGACCCTGGATTTTGTTTCATCCATTCAGGCTGCGATATATTTAGGAAAATAAAGAAATCAAATGTACATGATAGCTGAACAGATAATCATCCAAGCCGAACAATGATGGCTCTACTAGAATCATCAGCTTGTCACATAGGAGATTCTCTCATATGTACATGAAAATGAATTTATAAAGCTAGGCATGGGAATGCCTGCCTCAGCTAGATCATGAAAATATTATGAAGATAATGTATTGTATTGTATCTTATTACAGGTCACCTTTCAGTTCGAAAAACCTCAGATCCTCATGATAAAGCATTTCACCTGACATCAGAATATTTACGACATCATGCTTTAGGGGGCAACTATTATAGACATATTTGGGAACTAAAACCCCAATCTCATATTTCCATAAAAAATGGCTTCTAAGCCACTAAAAGTGTTGTTACATACCGTAAAGAAGCAAGGTCAGCTGATTACATCATCTCCGAGAAGTTCTCCCTGAAAAACTACTTAGAACTAGTCAAAACAGGACCATACAAACTGCTCAGTGCTAAGGGTGCAATGCATCTCACCTTCCACATGCAAAAAGTGTGATGCATGCTGAAAATCCCTTCTATAGTGTTCGATGAGTGATAGCAAACAAATGGCAGAGGTGCTTGGCTAAGTGGAAACCCGTAGAATCTTCTAGAAACTGCCCATTTGACACTTGCCTCTCTGAATTCACTTAGGGATGAGTAAGAGATCATGAAATCGAACCATGAACTATCAGAGAGATGACACTAATCAAAATCTCAGAAGCTGACTCACCCACCTGCAAACATCTAAATATGGACCCCCCACCCTAGAGATACAGAAGCTGGAATTTTGTATCTTGTAAGGAAGTGCTATTTGTTTCTCGGTGGAACATCATAGTGTTGGGTGATCTAGCTTTTGATGAGGCGAAGTGGGCTTTCATGCTGGGAGGATGGAACTATGTCAGATCAATGGGCTGCAATCCTCTCCTCTACTACATCTATCAATAAAGCTATTTGAGTTTTCCTCCATATTCTTCTATATCTCTGAATGTTGTATTCATATATGCATTTGTATGGTTAATATATATCTAATCCTATATTATTTATGATTATAGATCTCTACGATTTGATGGTATTATGTTGCTTTGACTCTATAGGTGTTCTTTGAAGTGGGACAAGTGAGGAAGGAGTGGCGAAGATTTGTCAAGCGGGAGAGGAAACAAGAAAAGAGCCAAGCGAAAAACTAAGGTTGGTACTCTCTGCTTCTCTCTGATCTATTTCCCATAAGGGAAAACACAAGTGACTTTAGTTTAGTTTTTTCTAAGATAGATACCCGTCTTAGTGGGTCTAGCAGCTCTGAATAGACACTAGTTTTCCTGATAACACCTAGAGTTGACAATTTTTCTTCCACTAACCCATTGTCATTTCCCTCTATTGAATCCTCAATGCAGTTCCCAGGTTTCCCAGAAATTCTTCCAAGTCCAATTTAAACTCAAGGCCAAATGAATACTCATGCATTCAACATTGGAGGTGGAAACATAAACACCTTTTTTTCTCCCCACACAAAACCATGTTCCCAACCTACCTTGGATAACACTGGTTGGAGAAAAAATATCCATAGTCAGGCAAGGAAGGCCATTGCTAAATTTTTGTACTATTCTAACAAACCTTTGCACTATGCCATAAGTCCTTATTGGCAAGCTATGATTGATGTTGTTGTTGTTGTTGCAGGTATAGGGTTCAAAGCTCCTTCATTAGAAAGCATTAGGACAAATCTTTTATTAGAAGGTGTTGAAGGTGCCATGGTTGTGCTATCTGAGTTTCATTCATCAAGGGTAGAAACAGGGTGCATGATCATGAGTGATGGAGGGAGAGATCAAAGGAATAGAACTTTAATAAATCTCCTTATATCTTGTCGAGTAGGTACAATGTTTCTCTGATTAGTGGATGCCTCAGACAAGGTTAAGACTGCCAACTTATTTGTAAAATGATGGAAGAAGTAATTCAAGAAGTGGGAGAAGAACATGTTGTACAAACTATCATCAAAACTGCAGCTAATTATATGGTTGCTCGTAGACTTTCTAAGATTAGGTACCCCACTATTTTTTGGACCTATTGGGTTGCCCATTCTATAGATTTAGTGCTTGAGGATGTTGGTAAGCTTCATTGGATACATATGGTTGTGGGGAAGGAAAAATCCATAACCAAATACCTATACAACCACATTATTGTCCTAAACACCATGAGAAAATACACTGAAGGTAAAGAAATTGTTCGACCCTTAGTGACTAGATTTGCAAAAAAATTCATATATTTGCGATTTCTTGTTGAGAAAAAGACAAATCTGAACAGGATGTCCTTGGGACCTGAGTGGATGGCATCTAAACATTCGAAGACACTTGAAGGAATTGAATTTGTTGCACTTGTGTCTAATGAGGGTTTATCGAATGATGACAAAGAGATTATTGTTGTGATGGAGTCCCTTGTTAGAGTTCTCAGTACTTCAAGTCTTTTAACTTTTTCGTGTTTTAAATTTCATTTCAAGCTCCTTTTATTTTCAATGTTTCATATTAATTTATATTTCAAATCTTGAAATTTTAAGATGACTGATGGTGACAAACTCATTATGGGTTACATTTATGAGGCGATGGATCTCAAAAAGGAGGCCATAAAAAGAAGATATGGGGATGAGGAGGCAAAGTATATGCCTCTTTGAGACATTATTAATGCACATTGGGATAGGAAATTTCATTCCCCCTTACATGCTGCTAGGTACTTCTTAAACCCATAGTATTTTTATGATAAGAGCAAATTTAATGACGATGGGGACGTTCACAGAGGACTTATGACATCTATGGAAAGGTGCTTCCTTGATCCATAATTTCAAATTCATGTATTTTCCCAACTATAGGATTATAGAGCAGTACCTACATTATTTTCCTATACCAGTGTTATATGAGAAAGATCTAAGTGTTTCCAGGTACCCTTTGAGGATTGAAGGCTTTATCAACTCATTAAAATTGTTTAAAATTTATTTTGTCTGATAAATTTTTATAAATTTTTGTTGTATTTTTAAGTTTTTACTATTTAGTATTTAGTACATCTACTCACGAACCCTTGCCACTTGCTATATCTTTGGCGGAAATTTTTTTGTAGTGATACGCCAGATTTCAAGAGATTTTCCATTTGAATCTTGAACCAAGCATGAAGTGCTTCAGGTTGTGAGTGCAACTGGAGCATGTTTGAGAAAACACATTCTAAGAAGCACAGCTGCTTGACACAAAATTTCTTAAATGACCTTGTACTTTTGCATTACAATCTACAACTTCACAACAAGAAAATACTAGGTGTGAGCTTGAATTTGAAGGTTCGATAATCTGATTTGGAATTTAAATTTTAAACTTTAAAGTTCAAAGTCAAACTTAAATTCACATTTCAATGTCTCATGATAATGATAGGTTTGACCCATTCACCAATACACCTTGAAGAGATAGATTTGCAAACTACAAATGTAGCAGATTGGGTCCAATTAGAGGAGGCTCTTCTTTTAAGCGTACATGACATGAAGAACTTTGAGAGTCAAGCAAGCGGAGGAGTGGGTGGAATCACTTCTATTTCTCACTCTTAAGAGTCTTAGACTCTTAGTTACTTATTTTTTCTAATTAGTATACATTTGTTGGTAAACTTTTAGAAGCAATTGCTTCTAGTTCTACGTAGTCACTAGTGAGGAGTCATGACTCAGTACTTTGGATCATGTTTGGAATCATAACATATATGAGATACTTATTCATTCATGATATTTTGGACATCTATTGATATACCAATTGTTTGGACATGGATTTACTAAATATCATTGAATTATTTTTTTTTTTTAAATCAATATATGCGGATATTTTTATTTATTGAATTCACTAATTCTTTTCCAATTTTTTCCCAATTATTTTCTAATATCTCCCCAATCTGACTAAAACTCTTATCTCATTTGTCTCACTAATTTATTCTTTATTCCGAGTATGGTAACATTGGTTACAAGTTTCATTCTTTACTTATGAGTGTTCAGGTGTGCTAGAGAGTGCCAATGCATGGTGAGAAGTGACTAGGAGTACTAGGACAACACAAGGGAGCAGTAGGTCAAAATGCATGGAAGTGAATGAACGTGAGGGTGTGTTGGGGAGTGTCAATTAGTGCTAGTTGTCATGCCAAGGACGGAGTGACAAGGTATGCTAATAACGGGTAAGGAATGCCAGGGTATATGAGGGAATTTCAAGAAGTACTGGAGTGTGCTAGGTAGTTCGAGGGTGTCTTAACATGTGCCAAATAGTGCCAAAGCATTTGAGGTGCTATGAAATGCTAGGATGTGTAGGGTGCCAGGGTATGGCAATATGCATCAAGGAGTTTCAAGGCAACAAAAGAAATAAAAAATCTAAAATGAAAGTAAATGAACACATAAGAGGGTTAATAAGTTGAGACTTTATCTGTTAGGGGCATGCTAGCCACACTATAATATGTTCCAATACATGCGAAGTGCCAGTGTGTGTGAAGTTCTAATTTATTCAATGCAGTATTATGCCAAGGAGTTTCAGGGCATGCTATGGACTACAAAAAATGCCAACACATGATAGGGGAGTGTTATGTTATGCCAACATAACATGTGCTTTGACATCCAACTCATGGCAAGAAGTTCTAGGTACAAATATGCTCGAAGACATGTGAGGTGCCAATGAATGTTAGTGAATTGTTCCAAAGCATGTTAAGGTGTGCCATGGGTTTTGAGGACTGCAATGTCTCTCTCATTAATAGAATTGACAAAGCTTGATTATATATTAAATAATATAGTTCCTACACACACTAGTGGAACTTTATTTAAAGGAAATTTGCTAGATGATAAACCTAATAGAAATTAATCATGTGTTGACACATAGGAAGACTATATTCTTATGACTTGAGGGAAATGACACACACTAATTACTTCTTAACAAATTGATTGTCTGTTATAACCACTATGACCTTCGACACATAATGAAAGAGACTCCACAACAATGGTTTTAAATAATTATATTTTGACAAAAAATATAGTAACATGTACATAGCATCATCAAAAACATTGGAATAACCAATGATGATGAACATTTTTTGACAGTCACCAAAAGCAACCAAAAAGAGCATTGGTGATGGTAAATAAAAGATACTCACTCGATGTGTCCCCAAAGAGAGAATTAGTGATGGGGAATTAACGACCCTCACCAAAAGTGTCATTGAAATTAGTTTTGGTGACAAATCTTAAAGGACAATCACTATATACACTTACAACAACGGTTTTTTAAATACCTTCACCATATGTGACATTGATGTTGGAGCTTAAAGGTCTATCATAGGCATGAAGCACCATAAAAAACTCATTGTAATGATAAATGATGATGAAAATTTATTCAATGTTACCAAAAGTAACCAAAAAGATCATTGGTGATGGTCAATGAAATATCATCGCTAGAAGTGTCACCAAAGAGAGAATTAGTGATGGGATTTTAACGACCCTCACCAAAAGTGTCACAAAAGATAGAATTAGCGACATGTCTTTAACAACCATCACCAAAAGTGTCATTGAAAATGGCTTTGGTGACAAACTGTAAAGGACCATCACTATATATACTTACAACAATGCTTTTTTAAAGACAATCATGATATACGACATTGATGATGCACCTTAAAGGTTCGTCATAAGCATGACCCTAACTAATGAAATTTTTTTCTTTTAGTGTAGTTAGACCTTCACTAAACTCGTGAAAGCATCAAATAATGATGGAATTTTCAATCATCATAGGAGTAAGCCACTCGTTCTCAAGGTTTGTTAAAAATAATCAGAGGGATTCATCCAAATGATGAACTTGCAGATCAAGAATATGTTATCATTCTGAAGCTTGTTGAAATATAAAGAGGTACTGACCAGAAATGGTTGGGAAAATTGGGAAAACAAGGTACTCTACCAATTAATAGCAACAATTTGTCCTCGAACATGACACTCTTCCACTTCATCTTCGTGGCGTTTCTTTTGGAAAATCTTCTTGTGTTTTTATTTATCATATAATGTCAAATCCTTGGCTTTTGGTTTTAGGTCAATGATTCCATCTCCATTGAATTTCACCAATATTTTCAAGAGAAGCCATTGAGTTGATATTTGCTATGTTACTCATAATTTTTCATTCCAAGTTTGTCATTCTTGAACTACCTCCATATCAATATCATTTTATCTCAAATCATGATGCCCAATTTGTGTCGTTGGTGGGGGATACATCAAGGCCCTCTTGTGATGGGTCGCTTCATGTCGACATAAGATCATAATCTATTAAGTCGACTTACAAACTATCCCTTTGTTACCTTAGGACTTGCATACATCAATGGCAAGTTTCCTCGTTCTCGGTGTCATGTTTTTATCATTGGTTTTTGACCGAAATATTATGTTTCGTGATCAAATTCAACTCATTCATTCACACCATACACATTGTACCGTAGTACATTGGGAGCCATTAACACAAAACATGAGTTTTCTCATGTTTGTTAATGGATTACATGGTTGGCTGATAATCATGTAGTGTCAACCATGTTCGACTTCCGATCATTTTTTTGCATGGTTAGACTCATACAATGGAAAATCGAGGGAATGAGATAGAAGACCCCATATCTAGCTTCATCCATCTCGGTTGCGATTTTAGCATTAATACAAGATTAAAAAGCGTGATAGATATGGTCATAAAAATAGTCATCTAATCATTGTTCCACACTTTTTCATCAGTGGACGTGATTTCTACATCATTATATATGTATTTTTACCTTATATGCTAAGCATGGGTATGCCTCCCTCAGAAAAAGATATCATGATGTAAATGTACTATAAAAAATAATGATCTTGACTGGTTCTTCTTGATCTGAGGTTGTCATAAAGTAAAACACTTCAATCATCAGCTACCATTTCTAACATTGCACTTTTGGGGGCAATCTATTATACACAATTTTATCACATCTAGTCAATAGCCTACAAATTGGATAAATGAGCATCCCTGAACATGTTGTCATCATCCCTACACAAAGCCCTAAGCATGGCTCTTCCAAATCCCTGAGTTTCATGGGACTAGCTACTTCAAATTAGTTTTTTTAAGGATTGACACACCCTGGCCCTTTAGGGAACCATGTTGAGGATGAGGTTGCTTCCTCTTATATCAACGTTGATTAGCAATAGGCTGTCCCTTGTTTGGTGTGTGCTGATTTTAGAAATATAAGAAATTTAGAAAGAATACTAAAGCTTCCTTTTTGATAAGCTTCCAAGAGTTTTTTTCACCATTTACCTTGCATAAGAAGTTTGAATCTTATCTAACCCTACCTTGGATATTTCACCTATTGCCCCTTGAGCTCATCATCCCATTTTAAGTGGATCTCATGCTGATATTGGAAAATCGATAAGAATTCATAAAACTACCACCCCTCTCTTATAAATTTGCATGAATCTACAACATGAGGGTTGGTTTTTGGAGTTTGATCATATCCTGATGTTGATTCCTTGAATCCAAAGGTATGATATATTCATGTCTTATGAAAACATTGAGGTGTGGTTTATGACAAGGAAGGACAAGTCAACATGGGGAGATTTCTACAAGATCAACTACTATTCTTGGTTGTAAACTCTCTCCTATTCATATTTATATATAAAGTACTTTGTTTTTATATATGTGTTATGTTATGCTTACATTCATATAGTTCAATGCCTTGCTGATCCATTAATTAGAGTGATTGGATAATGCTACATAGATGTTGTAGATTTTTAGCTTATGTTGATTTTATGTGCACGTTCTAATTATATCAATTGGAGCTATGATTGGATATTACAAAATGAGAGGAGAGAAAACATTTTAACGAATTTGAATTAATCCTCTTTCAATTTTTCAATTTCTCTAAGGGAAACTTTATATTCCTTTCTTTCTCTTGTTCGAAACCAATCCACTAGGTTTAAGAAAGATACTTCAGCTAGCAGTTGTAAATTCTATATAATAACGTGGATGACTAATCAAGGAAAATGGGGACAATAAATCCATCGTAGAGATGTCACAGGAGTTTTCATTTTGAACGAGATGAGGGATGGAGTGATTTGATTGACCATAGGAGTAGTGGATTCAAATTAGACTTGATAGAGAACCTTGAGGTGAGGTTGCAAGAATTGAGGGATAACGAAAGGACTAGATGATTTATTTGAATATTTATTTTCGTGTTGATACCTTCATCTACTTGGGTATGGGGTAGTCTGTATGGACATCATTTATATTTCTGTTGCAGTTATTTTCGATGAGGAAGCGATAAGAATGCCAAAAAAATGATTGATGATGGAATGAGGATCTACATTTTGATGGGATGTGTGTGATCGTTAAATTATATACCCAACTAGTACAAAACTTTGGGGATATCAATGTGAAAAGGTATGATATATTTATGTTGGAGTATGGCAGAAAAAGTCATAGGTAGATAAACTCTTAAATATCTTAATGATTATCATGATGGTAGTATCAACTTGAGGCATTATGGATAGAGTAGGAGGCAATAGTCCTCACATCATATCTTTGGATAGTGAGAATGCTTGTTGAATGTTGTGTTGATAGAGTAGGCTTGAGACCTTTGGTATTCTCATGGAGACTTGGAGATGGATTTTTGCATGAATGCTTTGGTTCGTGATATTTTGAGTAGAGTGTTGCTGATTATAGCTTTTATAAGGATGAAAATTTCTTTGACTGGGAGAGGATGTCAAGTCCATGAGGTTGGGCGCACAAGTACATGAACATGTACACTAGGAAACATCATTGTGACACAAAATATAATGCTTATATCACATAATCTGACACAAAATATAATGCTTATATCACATAATCTGACATGATGTTTTTTCTATTTGTGTGCTAGTGCATGACTAAAAGTGCACTAAGGGGGTCTCATCTAGGTAAGTTGGTTGATGAAGTAAGCTATGTCGCCAAGGGGCATATGTGTGTGGAGTAAAGGAAAAATGTTGGGTGCACATAAATGAACATCGTCGTGAGATGAGGTGGTTGGGAACATTTCATCAATCACATAAGGCACGTGACTAGTTTGCATGTATATATAACATACATGGTGAGTGGGAAAAGACTCTGCGAACGGGAGAACATGAAGCTTATAGAATGAGTAGGCACAGACATACATAAACATGGAAAACATTGGTTTAGTTCATTTGGGCACTGAGTTGATTTTACTTGTGCGACTTCGGTAGGTCTACAAAGGGCACATATAAAACAACCTATTTTGGTGCTTTCTTCCCCGAAATTTGGTTTTCACATTGTTGAAATTTGATGTTTGGATCTTAAACAAAATTTGGCCTTTTCTTTCCCAAAATATGGTGTTTTCTTGCTCAATATTAGGTGTATAGGTCTAAAATGAAATTTGGTTTTTGCTCACCCATATATTGTTGATTTTGGTTTCAAGATTCAAAATTTGGTAATATTGGTCGCATAATTAGATAGAACTTTGGAGCTTGGTCGATTGGTCAAGAATTTTAGTGATTGGGACAAATGTGGTGTTTCGACCGTAGAGAAACTTAGTGTTTGGAAACGAGTACTAGTTCCATACATAGGTTCCCGTTTGGTCATCGAATCTAATAGGGGTGCTTGAGAATTGAACTGCAAGGAGTGTTGCAATGAGGTGCAAAAGAGGCATCACACTAGTTGAGCTTGTAAGCTAGGTTGTGTGTGGATGCAAGTGGATTAATTGTGTTTAGCCAAGTTCTTGAACTTGTTTCTGTAAATTATATTTTCTCTTATATGTTGATGCTTTGCACGTGTTAAGCCAAGTGTTTCTCCCGCTATATATCTCTTGTATATGTACAGATGATGTTGCACATTATAGGTGTATTGCACATTGTTAAAGAAGAAAATTGATTAAGTCAATATTAAACCAACACTTAGGCACATGAAGTGGAGGCAAAGTGAGGGTGAATTAATAATATGTTACCCTAGGAAGTTGTGGACCACATTTATGAACCATGCTCTAGTGGTCACTATGGCAAGCTCACAACAACAATTTATTAAGTAACTTATGTATCCTTCTCTAATAACAAAACACTATTTATTCATTCCTATGAGATAGTGAGAGATAATTATTTCCGCATTAAGTTACATTTTAACTTTGGGGAGTTCACATATAACCTAAATTTACTAAGTGTCAATAATGTTTGTATCAACTAAACACTCTTATTTTATTCTTTCAGCTTAGTTAACGTTTTTGCCGGGTACACGTGAATTTAGGCCTCAATATAGAGAGATTATTATTTCATATTACTTAAATTTTTTACTCCGTACACGTGCATCTAGGCCTCAATATAAAAAACTACACTATAATACATTTAATTTTCATAGCTCTCATAGCTTATTAAGCTTGCACCAAAATCTAGAATAGAATGAAAAGATGAGGAAACTTAAGAACTCATAGAAAGCATTTGAAATTCCTTAGGTAGTCATTCATACCATCACCAGAATATAGTCATGAGAACGAGAGGATATTGAAGACTGTTCATTACTATTGCTATAGTTAAACTATTTATCAGTGGTCATGAGCATGAATGCTATGCATAGGGTTGATAAATTAGTTCAATCTCATTTAAATTTTGCAATTTTTTTTTTTTTTATAGAATATTTGTGTGGATTTAAGATGAGAAGGAAAAAAAAAATCTTTTAATTATCATAAAGATTCTTAAATTTTTAAGTATTGGAGAAGGTTATTTGTTGTAATGTTGTTATGAGAATAGTTCAGAATTGTATTTATTTATTGGTGATGATATAAATGTATCGGAGAATGTTGTATGTTGTAATGATGTTATGACAATACTTTTGAATTTTATTTATTTATTGATGATGATATAAATGTAGTAGGGTGATTTGTCATTAATTTATGTAGATGGTCAAGGCAAAGTGAGCTTGTTGTTGCAAAACTGATTTTTAATTTTATAAAAAAATTATTGTTACTATCTTTATCTATTATTTGATCATTCTACAGAATAATTTGATATTTAAAAAAACATTGATGAGAAAATAACTATAATATAATTAAACGAGTATAATAATAAGGAATGATAAAATTTTAGAAGAGACATAGCTGTCATTGTCATTATTTTTTATATCATTTCATAAATTTAGTTGACTTGATTTGTTTTTGTTGCATATGGGTATAAATAAACACATCTCAATTAGTATCTCCTTGGATCTAAGTGTTAAAGTTTCTTTAATCTCTAGGGCATTAAGCAAGCTCTAATTATTCCACCACAGAGAGGAGGGTGTTAACCTCTCTTAAAAGATTATAGGCTATAATAGGGGTACCCTTATAAATTAGAAGAAAATAAGAGAAAACAAAGAGAGGTAATTTGCATCATAGGAATCACAATTTGTACATTTCTAAGAGAAAAATTGTACATAGACATGTTATTCTATAATCTATGTAAACATGGATATCTCATAGCTCTAATAAATTGTATTTGCCTTAGCTATGTTGACAATAATTGACTTCAACAATGAACTACAAGAAAATTAGATTCATTTGTAATAGATGTGAGTGAGACTACCATGTGTATAAATATTAATGTTTAAATATATCACCGTCACCATCATGACATTGAACTTCATGAAGTAGATCCATAAATTTAGTATAGAACCTTGGCAAGAAAATTATCATTAACTCAATACCATATCAACACTTCGATTAATTTCAAAAACCTATATCAAATGGCATTAAACACATCAGAATCTATTAAAGGGGAAAACCCTGAGGCCTCCTTTATAGCAATTAGAAGTAAACACCTAAGAAACAAATGAATCAAGGAGGAAAAGATGAGGTAGGGCTAGAATAAACAACTACAATATCTAGGAGAAAATGACATATATTTTGATAGAATCTCTTACAGATTCATTCCATCCCTTCCCTCCAACTCAATGAAGATTTTATCATTGAACATTAGAGGCCTCAAATGAAACAAAAATAAAGGTTTCTAAAGAGAAAGTCTTGCAAAGTACTCAACTTCATAGTTCTCCTACTAAAGAATGTCTCAAAAATGTATATGAGGCGAAATGTTCATCCTTTTCCACGAGCTACAATATATAGTGAAAAACATTATATTGTGGTGTTGGTGCATTTCAAAATCATTAAAATTCTAGAAAAGAGGAGGATTGTGTCTAGTATATATTGAATCAAGCATGTTTATTCATATAATTAAAGAGATTTTATTGCTTGATTAGGATACCACCAACCGCCGGTTGTATACTTGCAACAACAAAAGTGGGGATCAACATAAATTTCCTACACACTTTATTATTTCATTATCTCTAAATGGCTAATATTTTATGTGTCATTATAAAATCCTCAATTTTTCCTATTTATATATCAATCACTACCTAGTATGACTAATAAAGGATTGGAATGGAATTGCCAAAAAAATCTCCTTTGGTTGAATCCTTTTGGATCCAACACCCTTTCTCTTAACAGAATATTGATAAATTCTTGTAGTAAGCCCTCACAAATAATCGGGCCATCATGCACATATTCTAAAATAGGTTAAAATGTCAAGACCTATTTAAGGTAGTTGAATAAGTAGGAGTTTGGGGACATGTTCGAAGCCTAAGTAGACCTATCTACACAATTGGGCCAAGTTGCAGTAGAAGTCATTCATGAAATAATAAAAAAATCAGTTTGTTGAGTAGGAAACGTATCCCTAGTCACAAATGGCTATAACCATAAGTAAGAGGAAAATTTTTAGAAAGAAAAATGAAGAATTCAATGGTTAAAGGAGGTAGAGAGAAGGTATAAATATTTCCATTTCTCAATGAGAAAATAATACTTCCATGAAAGAAAATTTGGTAATAAACAATACGAGGGAAACACATTAGAAGACTATAGGGTTATTGAATGATATTGACCTGATACCAATCATTTCTCTAAGAACCTCAAAGGAATAGATGGTCTGTTATTCATAAAATAATTTAGTAAATGTCTGCTTCATTCTCTAGGGAGCATAATGGATCTTCAATTAGAGAGATAGATCCTCTTAACAATGGTAAATAGCCCCATATTAAATTAGACATATTTATTTCAGGATGTTTAACTAGGCCTTGTTAGTCCTACATGCTTATGAAATGTGTTCTGAGGCTAAACGTATAGAAATTTAAGGCCCATAATGTTAATGGATTATTATAAATCATTTCATGAGTAACTAAATTTATATACTGCTACCAAAGATCACATTAGACATGACATATGGAGATTTAGAAATCTATAAGTGGACAGTAAAATGGGGTGATGAATTCCAAGTCTATGTTTCAATAAGATGACATTCCAAGTGGTGGGGAGGGGAGTTTTCTATTCAATAAAAAAATTCCTAAGTTTCTATTCTATTGCCCCATCCATCCCTATCTCATGCAACTTATACTTTCCATAGGATAATGGGACTATTTTCGAGTAACCCATTATATCTATGAAAGAAGCTTTTAATCTAAGGAAGAAAGGTGTACATTGATGAATTTAAATTAACCAAGGTTTGTGAATTCATAATTGAATGTAGAAAATTGTGATGTAATGCCATTGCCAAATTTCCTTCTTTCCATGGGTTAGGTTAGAGTTGGAAGGGAAATTGGTGGTTACAATTTGCATAATGTTGTAGCAATTTCTAGGAGAATTTGAATGAAAAATGAGACTCCTGGAGACTAGAAGTTTTTGAGAATTCCTCACCCCTTTTACACTTTAATCCAAACACTAATAATTGCATAACTTTCAGTAAATATTTCTTTCAGTAAATCACCGTTGTTCCATATCTGAAGCACGAATGTGGGATCTCTTACAATAAAC